>BMAO01004566.1:0-179598 GCA_019973975.1 Trichonephila clavata
TGGTAAAAAATTTCACACCCATACGATCTTAAATAAGAGGGGAAAAAAACCTAATCATCATTTGTGCGTGTGTATTTTTAGAGTTAACTAATTAGGTTTAACACTTTTTTCTTTTAAAAACGCATGCAATTAATTGCAATGAAGTTAGGTGTATTCAAAATTAGCAATAAAACAGCTTATTAAATTAATTTTTATTCAAAATGAACCAGGGTCTTTTATATTTTTAATAAATGCAAGTTCTACGTGGATATTTAGAGTCAGTTGAATTAGAGTACACATATAATTTTGTAAAAGAATAATTATTACAAGAAAAAATTTAAATGCGATTTTAAGGAACAAAAGGTTTTGAAAACATTCTCCTTTTATGGAAAATCCTTTTATAATAATAATATTTTGCTTATGTATTGCGAATAATTCTATACCGCAGCTAAACTAGGAGTTTTGAAGAATTCAACATTTTCAGAGTTACTATTAATCGAAATAATTAACGGCGCGTTTTCTATTTTGAAATAGTAATCCATTTCTAAAAGTTACATATTTAAAAAGCCCCAAATATTAGGCAAAATATTATTACAAAAACATTTTTAATGAAAGGAGAATGTTTTCAATATGTGAGCATTTTTCCCTTTTTTATTATATGGAGATATTTAAAGGCTTGTATTTGAATGGTTTGAAAAATATTGGTATATTTTAATACGCTCATTTTATGTTTTTTAAATATTAAATTGATTTAATTTTATAAAACGTAATCGTTTTTAAAGTATTAGTTAAAAGAAATTTATACTTTTGATGATCTTAAATGAACTTACACAACTTTCAGAGTCAACCAAATATGAAAATCATATACTGATGAAATATTAAATATGGGATTTCAATTGAATCAAACCAATTTTTTAAGGAAATTTTTAAATATATCAAAAAAATAAATGAAATAAAAAGGCCTTTTTTCAGTATTTCTTCTGGTAATGCCACTTAAATTATATTTATATGTTCCATTTTTTATTTTTGTCATTATTTACCAAAGTTACAGTGAAGAAACAAATTTCTTTTGTCATTTACAGTGTTGCCACACATATAAAAATGAAGAGAAATTATACAGAATAATTTCTAAACTAAATATCTTGTCTTTGCGGAAAGTGGACTTACACCACTTTCAAAGTAATTATTTTTATAATTTCGTTATTATATATACGTAAATTTACGTCGACAAAATGATGAAAATTCTGAAGGTTTTGTTTTAGAAACTGTTTTTTGATTAAAAAAAAAGAAACTCACAGGATTGCATTCAATGTTACCATTTTCTAACTTTTTGTTAAAAATGGACTTTCATCTCTTTCAAAGAAAACGACTCGTATGTTATTTTCTCTTTATTTTGTGCCAAAAAATGCATTTAAATAATTTTTCTTGTAATAATATTTTTAAACAGCTTTATATGTATATTGAACTAACTCTAAATATCAAAAAAAAATTCATTTATATGCTTTTTCAAAAACACGGTTCCGAAAAAAGTAGTAGGTAACCTTAAGAAATATATTTCATTTAGAACAACAACAAAAAAAAACGACATAATTTTATTTTAGTTTTAAAGTAAGCAGCTTTTTAAAGAATTAAATAGATAGATTTGAGAAATACTAGATATCAATGTGGTGAAAATAGTTTTCAAAATTTTACATGTATCGCGGAATTTAAGTTATTTAAACTTTGCTTTGTAAACCTTTCAACATTACTATAAGAATAACATATCCCGAAGACCTTTTTATAACATTTACTTTCAGGTTTATTGAAAGCTTTATTGACTTTCACTTCGACTTTCATCATATTTTTGGAACATGCATTTATCACATAAAACAATCATATGACTGCAATTTTGTTAAGTTATTTGGAAGGATTACTACAGCACAAATCAAAATAATAAACCACCTTATCAAATGCTACAACGGCGTGCTCTCTAACGAAGCAAAGATTCATCAGTTCGCTCGTAACGACCGTACGATCTAATGTATCACGACTCCTTTACTATCACTAATGGGCTATCATTACTGATTCCGGTCAGCTGCTAGTAAACGACCGCTGCGTGCTGCCGCCAGTGGTCGTAAGTGGGTGATATTTGAGGGTCCTTTACCCCTGCAGATGAGCTGTAGTAATGTTAGCATGTCAGCTGGATTAGAATTACTCTCCCGTCTTCATCTATTTCTTTGTTACTTTATATTTTGAAAATTTGAGACGAAGTGTCGAGTTAAGAAGAAGGGGAAAAAAGGTCATGTGTGTGTGAATGCCGAAATATTTTTTAAAAAAAATTAAATTCCTTAAAAAAACACCCTCAAGTTATAAATTATATCTTTAGCACAAAAGAAAACAAAAGAAACACAGAATAAATGTCCAAAAAGGTAATAATTCGTTTAAAATGAGAAAAATATTTTACATCTGAGAATTGAAGAAATTTTCAATCTTATATCCGAAGGGATTAAAATTTTTGGAGATTGGCAACATGAAACAAATTGCTTTTGCTTATCATAATATCCTTTTTTTATTACTGTTAGATTTATTTAACATTGCATATTTTAATATGAAACAGATTGAGTGAGTGACTGAATATTAACGTCGCACTGTTCAGCTACACGAGGGCTTTTGGCGACGGACCGCGTAATTTTGAACCACGGTCAAGTGACGCGTACGACACCTGAGCTGGCACCCCTCTCTCCTAACTACACCTCACCACACCAAAGGTGAAGACGTTTGAGCTCTCGACAGATTTAACGTGCTTCTCTCCCCTACACGGCGGGTCTTCAGTGGTACAGGGCTCGAACTCATAACACGCTAGCCATGATCCGATACCTTGACCACTTGGCTACCGCGGCCCAAATATAAAACAGATACAAGTCTTCTTTAATTTTATTAAAAAGAATTTGTGTTTGGCTAATATTTAAATGCTTTTGCTAATTTTTTGTGCAAGTTGTTAATAAATGCCTTATATACTTCCCTAGTCGTTATCTACCGGCTTCACTTGATATTTTGTGATGTTGTATAAATGTGGGGCAGTTGTATAAATACAGGACTTGTATTTCTTAAACGAAGGCATAATTTTCTTTTATGCCCTCGTAACATCCCTCTCAATTTCTGCAGAATCCGTTCTTAGCGGAACTCCACTTGATAAAAGAAACATGCTTGCAAAATTTAAAGTCTTTAGGTCTTATAGCTCAGAAACGGAAATTTTGATCTGTAATGCTTCCACAACCCTCGTCCTTAGAAATTGATCAATTCTTGCGGTAATCAACTCAACAACACACACAAAAAACATGGCTGTCAAACTTCCAAGTCTTTAGATCTATAAATTAAGAAAATAGGAATTGACACCCTCCTCGGAAATCTGTTTTCGTAGAGCCAGCTTTAAGCGGATCTCTACTCAACAAAAGTAAACTTCATGTAAAATTTGAAGTCTAGTTGTCGAACGATTCCCGGTGATAAAGCCAGTGAGTGAATCGTTTTTCTCTGACAAAAAGACAGATTAACGATAATATTAAATGTATTTAATAATCGGATGAACTGATTAATGTTATATTAAACATTTAATAATAGTTGTAAATGAATGTTATAATGTTATCTATATATTTGATATATGTCAGAGAGAGAACTTAAGAGAGAGAGAGAACTTGATAGAGAAATAGAACTTGATAGAGAAATAGAACTTGATAGAGAAATAGAACTTGATAGAGAAATAGAACTTGATAGAGAAATAGAACTTGAGAGAGAAATAGAACTTGATAGAGAAATAGAACTTGATAGAGAAATAGAACTTGAGATAAGAGAAATAGAACTTGATAGAGAAATAGAACTTGAGAGAGAGAACGAGAGAGAGAGACATTTTTCTGCGAGACTTTTTGCTGGGAAACTAATTCACATTACATGTAAAACGGCAAAAAAGAACAGGAGATTGAATCTATAATAGTGTTTGAATTAGTATTATCAAATTAAAAATACAGTAAAATATGTTTAACACGAAAACGCTTAAGACGAAATATCGTTAACACGAACAAATATTGCGGTCTCGACAAAATATGTATTTCCATGCATTTTTCTCTTAATACGAAACGAAAATCGCTCAACACGAAAGGATTTGCTTTCTGAGAATGAACAAAATACGGAAAACACCAGGAGGGTATTGAAATTAAGCTGTAACTTAATGAAATACCTAAGAAAGTTTCTGCATTATTGGACTGTCCTACTGTGTAACATCGGAAAAATTCATTGCAGTAGATGATGATAATGTGTGTACAGCTTTAATTAGGGCAGACAAAGACGTTTTAGATTTTGATCAAAGCTAAAAAAATATCATTGATGCAGATTCCGACGAGAAAAATGAAATGAATAATGCGATTCCTGTTCCCACGTCATCTGAAGTGAAGAACATCATGAAAAGTATGTGCTGTTACTTAGAAGTATATTCCAAACGGTGAAATGAATTACAAAATGGGTGACATCAAACAATTTGTCGACAATTTGGTGCTAAAAAAGACAATGCAAAGAAAAACATCGGATTATTTTCTAAAAACTCAATAAATGTTTCGGTTTTCAAAAAACTTGAAAATTTTGTATTCATTTCATTAAGTTCTTGTGGATGTTTTTGTTTCATTGATTTTTATTAAATACATGCATATATACATATGCATGTTGCATATATGCATATGCATGTAAATAAAATGCACTCTAACAAGCTTCGTCTTGTTATATATATATTTTTTTCACAATGTCCTTTTAAACGAAGAAAATATTTCATTTCCCTCAGTTTCGTGTTAAACAATTTTCACTGAAAAAGGTTGCACTAACCATATGGTCTTTGTATGGAGTCCATAGATTGCGATACATCAATCCAGCCGCACGAATCCTGATTCCAAGTGCTGAAGAGAGGTCGATGAACATTAAAGTGTTGGATCTGACAGTCTTTACGTTACCGTAGTATGGATGTGGTGTACCAAGACATGTGTCGACCTGCTTCTAAATAACGAGCTATATTAGCTGTGTTTTGTTAACATTTTGGGTTGAACAGAAATAAACAGCCGGAAGTATTCGTAAAAGTAAGCAAACAGAAAATTCTGGAAAAGCCCTGTTGCCCATTATACTATAACATTTATTTCTGGAAAGATCAAGATTAGATTTAAGTTCGAGAAAAATAAATTTTGCTCTTTTTATAGGTTTGCTTAAACTATGTATCCCAAACACGTAAAACAATTATAAGCAGACATTATTTTCTAGCGAGAGTTATTTATTTCAATTTCATATTCATGGTTAAGATGTATCAAAATAAAAACATAGATGGTTATGAGTATCAAGATCCATTAGTACAAGAAAAATAAAAAAAAAGTAAAATAAACTAACTAGATAAGTGCTATGTCAAGGAATCCGAACACCTTAAAACGACCAAATTCGGTCAAAACACATATTTTTTAAAAACTTTTGTTGAATAGAACTACCTTTTGGCTTTACAAAATACACTTTGTTTTTGTTTCAACGCTACCTTGAGGGCAAAGTTACAATCTATTTTATAAGATTAGAAAAACCAAACGTGGGTTTTTGATCTACCAGAAGTGGTCATTTAAATTGTTCAAAATCTATAATGGCGAGTCTCATAACTCAAAATATTACGAATGTATTTCTATAAAATTTTTTGAACCTGATATTTATATTATTTTCTAGAGATTGTACTAAAATATTTCTTATTGTATGAATATTTTTTGACTTATGGCTTGTTATTTAAATAATGATCGCATAAAGAATGTCACATTTTCTATAATGTTTACTCGATCATCTCTAAACTTTTTTAAATTTTAATGAAACATTAAAATTTTAGTACATTCTCAAGATATGCATCTAATTTGTTTCATTAATACTTTTACCGATATAAGTTTATTACATTTTTCTTTAATTGCTTTGAAGTTTTTCAAAAATTTCACTTATAATTGTGAATTTTGTAAAATTTAGATAATTAAAAAAATATTTTTAGTTAAACATTATTATTTATTGGTATTGATTTCTACAAAAATAATTTATAATGTTTTAGAATGCTATATTTTTTTTTAAAAAATGCTCCAAACGTGTTCAATACCTTAAAGCAAAATAAAATTTTAAAAAAATGCGTTTTGTTCAATCATCGATTATAAAATAACGTCATAAGTAAAATATATTTTAGTATCGATACAGTTTCACGAATACATTGGGTAGTAAAAATTTTGAATTTGAATCATTAAAAACAGGAATTCCATTATTTTTTTATGTCTAATGATAAGGAGCAATAAATGTTTGTGTGTAGTTTTTTTTGGTGTAGTCTGAAGGTATAATGTTTGCAAAGGGTTGAATTTCTTTAAAACTCATTCAAATTCTAATACATCTTAAAGTACTTCAGGCTGTTTCTATTTTTTGAAAATTATACTGAGTAAATATTTACCAATATGATTAAAATAATATTCTTTTACAAACTCAGAAGATTATTCTGGAATAAAAATTGTTATTATTGTTACTTTTTTACAAATAAAAATGTTATATAATTCTTGGATAAATATGTGGATTTCTTCGGATATTAGATCTGACTAGGATATGCGCTATAAAGAAAAAAAAAAAATATAAAAAAAAAAAAAAAAAACTCATTTAGAGAATCGAGAAGTATCAAAAAAAGAGGCTGTCACATTTTTATGATACGCCTCAACGTCAGATCAACAAATAATAAATAATAAGTTATTTAAGTCAATGTATCGATTATGTTTTAAAAAAATGAAAAAAAATACAGTACTAAAATTGAAATGTTTCACAGCAAGAATTCTAAGATCCTTTTTTATATCTTTGTTTTTTTTTTTTTTTTTTTTTTTTTTTTTTTTTTTTTTTTTAAGTCATGTATCATAAATATTAAGTTTTTTGGATTCAGAGAGAGTTTTTTAAAAAAAAGGGTGGCATTCAAATTTTGATTAAATCAGTCAAACATGATAAGCAGATAAAATAAGAAAACTCCGTAAAATTATCACACCGTATACAAATTTGATTTAGCTGTCATCTAACGGCCATTCTGAATTCGGGAATGTAATGTTAATTATGAATGTAATTATAGGAATTCAGGAACCACCTTGAATACTGGTTTATGCTTATTGCCCGATCCCCATACATTACGTTAATATTCCTTACACCTTAATATTCCTTACACGTTAATATTCCTTACACACGCATGAAACAAAATATGTTGAATATGCTCTTTAATCATTTCCATTATAATTTCAAAACTTGATCTAAGAATAAGAAAAGATAAATTTATTACTTGCTTTTATAGCAAGTTAAATGCAATTAGTTTCTCTCTCTCTCTCCCTTGGGGGGGGACCACGTTTTTTTTCTTTCGAGATAGCCATTATTTGACGAAAATGTATGTAACTGTTTACTTTAAGAACTGTTTTTTAGACGCCAGTTTTCATGAAGCAATAGTTTCAATGCATCCTGATCAAAATATTTTCGACATTAATAACCTTAAGTTAACTTTAAATGATTTTGGTACTTCCATAATTTTGGATCGTTTAAATTTATATTACTCCACTAATAAAACGTGCTGTTTATGATTCACATCTAACAAACAAGACACTAACATTATCAAAAGATTTAACAAAAGGTGATTCTGTAACTAAAATAGTTGGAAAATGATTTAAAATAAATACTTGGCCAATCTATTATAAATGCTGCGACTAATGTTTTTACAGTAAATTATCTATGATTATTATGGAAATAATTAAATGATGATAAGTGAGGTTCATAACAATAATTCAGCAAGCTGGGTGGAGTAGTTGGTTTGTCGCTGGCCTTCTGCACCCAAGATTGCGGGTTCGACCTTGACCCAAGTCGGTGCAGAATATCAATGGTATGGTGCAGAATATCAACAGTGTCCCTGTCGTATGATTATTCGGCATGTAAAAGATCCCTAGAGTGTCTGTTTGGTTTGGGTGCTCTCGGCAAAATTAAATCCTAGTTCAGGTTCGCATCGTTAGAGCCCCTCCCTTTGGGAAGGAAACTGGGTGTCAAAATTACTTGCAGCAATAGATATCGCCTATATGGAGCCGCACTAAAAAGTAATACCAGCTCCTGGGGAATGTACTAGGTCTGTAAAGGTAGAAATACCAATCCGCAGCCCCAGTAGAGGAAAAAAACAACAATGGAATAAGTAGAGTTTCGTAAATTATTCATGAAAGTATGCTCTCATGTTACTAATTTCATTTCAATTAAAGATTAAACGTAACTTCATATCTGCGCCATAAGAGAAAGTAACAGCGTACACACTACTACTAAATATTTAAGATGTGTATCAAAATATTTTACAAAAGCAAAAACAATTGTAATTGTACAGAGAACTACAATATTTAATAATATTATAGTTATCTGTACAATTATAATTAACAATAATTTCAGGTACTAATAAAGAAACTTAATTAACAATTATAAATTTCGCTTACTAGTTATAAACGGGATTCATTAAAAATTACATTTTAGAATTAATTTCGTAAATACCATAGATATTCATTAAAATTGAATCTATTTAGCGTTAACATTGCATTTATTTATTCATGAATAAAACTTTTCTTCTAAAAAAAAAAACTCTCGAACTTATATCTGCAATTCTATTTACTACATAAATGTTCTCAAGCTTCAGAATAATCAATGTTTCGTAAATAGATACTTTTAAAATATTAAAGTGAGCAATTTATTTTAAAATGGATTTATATAAGAAAAACCTTTAGGGTAGAAAATTCATTTTTTGAAAATAACAATTTTCCTAATAATTTATTTATATACAGCTTTATTTGTTGTTACGAATTTTTGTAATTTTTTTTACTATTAGGTGAAAAAAGTTTGTTCTTCGGTAAAAAATATATAATTAATGCTTCAACCCTTTGTTTTATCATATATATTAATTATTACCGAACAATTTGATTCATATATATTTCTATCTTTAATTAAATCAAAATTTAATACCACATAAACAGTCGTCACTTTTAACAACCTTCACAATTTTCCTCATAGCTTGAAAAATTGGTATTAAAATTAATGGCTTATAGGAAATTAAGTTATGATGTTAATGGCTTAATTGAATGACTTAATTAACTTTTAAAATAATCTTCCCATTGCGGAATTCATTTTCTTCTAGAACTAGGGAATAGTCTTAATAATTTATGTTCCAATTTTCATTCAAAACCGATCATAATTCTGCATATATCCAGGAAAAACTCTTAGGGGACCATATACTATAATTCTTATGCGTCAACATCTTTTCTCCATGTTCTAACACCGAATGATTATTGTCAACAATTGTAATTTTATAAACTAATACGGCCCCTCAAGCTCTTTAATTTCTAATCACAAAATTTTGGGCTTTGAATATTTCGAGAACTATTGGAAAATTTCTCATGAAAGTTTGATTTAGGGATTTCGTGACATAATGTATTCAAATAGACACAATTATATATATATATATATATATATGAAACTGTATTTAAAAACAAATACTTTTCATTGAAACAATCTCTTTAAAAATTCTAATGCTCTTCTTATTCGTATAAGAAATAATGAAAGGAGTTAGGCAGAAATTTTTGCACCGTCAGATATTTAAGACAGCATTAGGAGATCCGTTTCGTGAATCAAAGTGTTACGAATTCTGTGTAATTAATGCTTAATTTTATCATAAAATAGTGTAAATAATTTAAATCTGCATATTTTTAGTAAGTTAATACTACTTTCTGTTGCATTTATTTTATGATAAAAACTGTAATATTCGCAAGCAACAGCGTCCCTTACATTATAATGGGTTTCAGTATGAATTTGGCGAAATATTTCAGATACAGCCACGTTGGCATCATTTTTGGCGATCAAATTCGGTGACTTGGCAACCATGTTGCTAACCATTTTTGGCGACCATATGGATGCTTCGTGAAATTACTGACGAAGTCTATGACGTAAGCAGATTGTTCGAGAAAGCAGTAGAAAGTAGCCGCTCAGACTAAAGAGCGGTAGCTTCCTGGAACTGAGTTCTTCAGCTGTGGAAGTATTCACTTAACATTTATATGCTTACGAACGAGTGTTTGCTTGTGGATAGCTTTTATCATTCCGTACCTGTATTTTTAGACACTGATACTTGTGTCTCAGAGCTGGAGAAGGTGAGAGAACCTTGTGGAACTTATTGTGTGAATTTTACTGCTGCATTCATAATCATAAGGATTGTTTTTCGAAATAAATTTCATCACTGATGATGAATTGTTTTGTTCTTTGGGACTACTAACATAAAATCCACGAGCCCCGATCTACGCAATAATATAACTCAGAAACTTACGAGCAAATTAAATTTCAAATTTAAGCTAATGTTCAGGTACGAAATCTAATAAGGGGAAAAACGGATTCCATAATACAAAGCAGGAAAATCATTTTCTTAGAAATTAATTAATCCTGATAATTAAGTTAATTCAGAAATCCATTAATATCGTAACTTAATTTTTTAAACCATCAACATTGAAGCGATTTCTTTTTGCTGGACGAGAATTACGGGATTTATTATAGGTGACCTACATTTTGACGACTTTGTTCTTTAGTACCTCACATCATGAAAGATGTTAATCAATTTTTCAATCACCTATTTTCATGCATGCTCATCATGTTATATTTATGTAAAATTCACGGCTTTTAAATTTTTTTTCTTCGACATTAATCCTTACTATTCTGATGAAGTAGCCATTTTTCATCACTTATTTGTTTCTATGTTTTTAATAGCTTTTATAAAAATTTAAAAGGTCAAATGGCAGTTACCGAATTTAAATTAATTATTTTAAATTAACTAGAGATAATTTACCAGAAGGAGGTAATATTAAGCCAAACTTATTCCATTTAATGGTGTTATGTGTTAAGTCAGGCATGTTAAACACGCGTACCGCCGATATTATTCTACAGTCGACCAGGGTTGAAAATCAACAAATTTATTTAACTTTTGGCAACAGCGGAGTTTTTTTAAATTAAAATTATAGTGCGAAGCCTAGTGGCTGAGTGGTTAGTGCATCGCGCTTCCACACCACAGGTCCGAGGTTCAAACACCGGGCTGGGCAAGGTTGACTCAGCCTTTCATCCCTTCAGTGGGTCGATAAAATTAGCACCACGCTTGCTTGGGCACTTAACACTGGGGGTTTCGCATCAGACTGACCACCTGACCGGAACATCTGCTCATGCATCTCAGGGCCCAAAGTTGCGTATACTGAATTGGGCACAGTAGGCCTTGGCCTCATGGGCTGTTGCGGCACTGAGTGAAGTTGTTTTAAATATGTGCACGGTACAAGAATTAAATAAATGTATATATCAGAAAACATTATGTATAGTATATATAAAACATGACTTGGAGTACTTCTAAGTTGACGTGTTTGAGATGACAGGAACAATGAAAAATGCAGCCATTTATCATACGATAGTTTATTGTTTATTCCATTCATTCAACAAATCGTTCTGTACTCCAAGCCATGACTAGAGCGGAGTTCTATATCAAGCGTCGATCGTAAAAGTATGACATTCGTCCACGTGTTTTAAGTAAGTCAGCCGAAGTCGAAGTCAAAGTAGTTGACAGTAAGTAGTAGAACTGTCGAACTTTATTTGGCAATAACAACGTTTTCTAAACAGAAATTACTCGGGCAAAAGCAAACTCAAAAATAAAATTTACCTCACTTTGAATCATATCAGTCATTATTGCAAAAATCTCTATATTTGAATGTTTCAGAATTTGCTAATCAAATTGAAGTGTTAGAAAACGAATGCTAAAGAAGATTTATGGACAAAGAAATGTGACATTCAACTTTGATTAGTTAACTCTCTTCAGTTCTTAGATGTTGAAACTATTTATGAAAATTTAAAACTGGAAATAATGGAAATCGAGTACGAATCGGAATTGAAACTAAGATACAGAGAAATACGTTAAACGCGAAAACGCTTAAGGCGAAATATCTTTTAACACGAAATAATACAATGGTCCCGACATACTATGTATTTTAATGCATTTTTTCTCTTAACACGAAACAAAAATCGCTTAACACGAAAAGATTTTTCTTTAGGGAATGAACAATATACCGAAAACACCAGCCATGCAGACGAGATTTCAGAGGGGTGTGAAATGAAAGAGGTGTTTTTATACACATGTTTCGGAGAAAGGAGGCTAACTTGGATTTGAAACACCCTCGGAATAGCCTGTGACAGAAGCCAGTTTTGTTTATATAAGCTACTTTCACCCGCTATCCCTACAAACGCAGCACAAAAACATCTCATCTCTCATCAGTTGATTTTGAAATTGGTGACGAGTACATCGTAGCTGTGAGAATAAATTAGTGAGTTTGGTTCGCGTTTTAATTTTTATTTTAGAAGATTTTTTTTACGAGCACATTGGCAAAGAGCTCAGGGGGAAAACAAACGGCTATTTTGCTTAAAAAGAAAATAGAGCTTCTTAAGACTGTTGATCAAAAACAAAAGACGAAAATGGAAATCTATAAAGATTTGAGTATTGCTAACTCTCGTTATCAACAATAATTTTTAAAAAAAGTAGAACAAATTATGGAAATGTTTAAATATATATCTAATAAAATGTACTTTTATGAGCTTAATATTGTTAAAAATATGGTTTTTTTTGCAGTATCTTTATTATGAAAAAATATTTCAGTCCCCCCCCCCCCAGTGCCGTGTTAAAATATTTTCACTGTATATGGATAACGGGATTCCATGTTTCAAAATAATGTATTACCAGACAATTAAATGTATTTTATCCACTTTCGGTAAAACACATTTGTGTGAAAAACTATTTTAAACTTTAAGAAACAAGATTAAAATAACATCTCGGAAAGATCCGAGATTAACAACCAAGAAAATGCAAACAATTTTCAAAATATATCTACAGCTCGACAAATTAAACCAAATTTTAAATATTTGGTTAATTTAAAACGTTGCCACAAGATTTTTTTGAAAATAATATTATATTATTTAAGTATTGTCAAGCTGAAAAAAAAGAAACTTCCCTACACATACATATGCATTTATAAATATGCTTACATTCTGTGTATTAATATTTGTATGCATTGATTTAATTTGTTGATAATAAAAGCTATGTCTCATTTTTGTTTACATTTTTTGGTTCGTGATTTGATATATATACTTAATATATATGGATAATAAAGAATTTGACATGCCTGTTAAGCAATTTAAAATAAGAAACTACGTTCGGAACCGTGATTTTCCAAAAGCGTATAAATAAAATTTTTTGATATTTAGTATCACTTGAATTAAAATGAACGTATGTATGTTATGAATGGATGTAAACATTTATTTAAGTGCAGTTTTTTGGCAAAAAATGAAGAAAAAATGGCACATTTTCAAAAAAATTTCCTTCCATCGAAAATACTTTTACGAGGGTTGATCCAAAAAAAAATGTCACAAGTCGAATAAAAAAATATTTATTTCTAGACAGAAAATACAAAAGGGAATTTAGAGGTATACGTGCCCATCACATTTCGACATAATCACCAAATCTATTTAGGCATTTATAAGACCGTAGTACCCACTTGTTCAACTCGTCTTGGGAGAAATCAGGTCCTAGTCCATTGAGCCAGGTTTCGACGGTAGTTTTCACAGAACTGTCTTGGAATATCCCAGCACATCAAAAACGATCTGTTGCACGCTACCATAACTCAGTCGCAGCTCTGAGGAGATTTCACGCAGAGTTACTCGTTGATCATTTTGAATCATTTCTTCAATTCGCGCCGTGTTCATTTCTGTCCTCGAAGAACTTGGCTGTCATATTGCGGATTTCAACATCCTGTCTGCCTGATTGAAAAGAGTGACTCAATTTCGCTACATGTTGTCTGCTCATTGCAGATGCGGACACATTATTTGCCTATAAAAATCGAATCACGGCTCGCACTTCCAAACGAGACCAATTTCCTAAGCTCTTGCCATTTCAATCGTTCTGAGCCATCTGGGAACTTTCACTACCTACCCGCAAACCAGCTGCATGACAACTAGAGTACCTCTGTCTACACTTTGGGGGAAAATTTCTGCACAATATGTAGTTTTCAAATGCTGCGGCTTGTAACCTTTTTTTCTGATCAACCTTCGTATATAATAATAATATTTTGCCTATATATAATAATAAGAAGTCTCTACAGAGTCTAAACAAGGATTGTTGAAATATACATTTTAGACGTGGATTTATTCAAATTTTAATATACAAGAGTGGGGAAATTTTAACAAGAAAACACCAGTTATTATTTCAGTTGATAATAACTCTGAAAATAGTGGGAAGTTTTCAATAATATTACTCCAGGCTCTGTAGAGAAGACATATAGCTATACATAGGCAAAATACTAATACAAAGGTATTTTCCATAAATAAAAATTTTATTTTTTCTTCATTTTTTGCTAACTAAATCGCTTTTAAATAACTGTTTTTTAATAATAATCTTAAAACAATTTTATTTGTGTATTCTAATTCAAGTGACATTAAACATAAAAAAATATTTATTTATATGCCCTTGCAAACTGATGATTCCTTATGTTGTTCAATTACCTTAAAACTATAGCAATCAATTCACCTTACGATGCTGTTTTATCCTCAAATAAAGTAATTACTGATCTAATTGATCTATCTTACATTAGCTTGTTTTAATAACTTGGATTATGTTCTTGGAAAAGCAATGGATTGCAACATTTATTAAAACAGCAATCCAAAGATAAAATTGTAAAGCAATGGAAATAAAACATTAAAACAATATTATTTTAAGGTATCCGACTTCCCTACAATTGTGAATTTTTCCAAAAATTGACAAATTTACTTATGATTTTAATTTATAGGCCATCTTATTAGCTTTATAAAAATACCAAGTTTATTATTTTCCGTTTACTAGAACAAAAACTACAAGTGTTTTAGTAAAAGCAGAGGCCGTTACTTTAAGCAAAATGTCAAACTTTAAAACGCGTTTTACTCGAAATGTGTATTTTTGAAAATGCTTATACAAGGCCAGAGCTTTTTCTCAAAAAGTTTTGAAAATAATTAACTGAAAGTTTTTGCTTTTTTTTTTAACTGAAAGTCACTGCTGTCCAAAAGTTAAGTATAATTGATAATTATGTGAATAAAAAAGGAACTGTAAATCAGAATGGCGGGAAACGTGATATGCGAGTGTAAAATGGTTATAAAATAAGGAAGCAAATCAAAAGAATGATAATAATTCTAGCATACAGGCCAGCATGATTGAGTCTCCTGTAAACAGTTTGTCTCGAAATTCGTATTCCTGTAGTGACTGTGAGCGCCGAACCCAGTGCTCTGGCAGTACTGCCCCTCTGACGTCGCGCACTTATTACCAGATATCGGTCTTGGCGAGGGGTTGTAACTCTTGGTCGACCTGATACTGGTTGTCGGGTAACATCTCCCGTTCTTTGAAACTTCTGCCACAGTCTTGAAATCACAGACTGGTCTCATATTCGAGAATTCGGTTTGTGATCGTGAGGATTCCAGCATTCCAACGATTCTTCCTTTCGTAAACATGTCCAATTGGCGTCTTTGTGCCATCATTCACCTTGTTTGATGGTTAACAACGTTCCTTCGCACAGCAGTTGCACGAAACTTGTCTGGACTGCCTATGCTGCGTGAATCGGTTTCTCCGCGTTCCGACATGCGCCGGTGTTTCGCGCAGGACGTAGTCGACTGAAAAGTTTTGCATAAACCCAATGTTTCTTCTTCGCCCAATTAATATCCGCAAGAAATTTGGAATATTTTTACGAATATTTACTCCATGTTTTTCGCATTTTACGATTTTTAGCTTAACTTTTGGACACCAGTATATGTTCTGTATAATATATAGTAGGAGTGTTTAAACCTTCAGATTATCATTAACTGTTTTATTACAAAATTTATAGTCCCTTATGTGAATATAATCACGATTATTTTGACATTTCATTTAATAACTAAGATAACGTGCTCTAGTTTTTATAAAAATTAAAACATCTCTTATCTTGCAGGCCATTTCAAAAATGAATAACATAGCAACACATCAGAATTGAACAATTGAAAATTTCTTCATAAACTTTTGATACAGAATGGGCCGCGTTTATGTTATTTTTTGTAAATTTTGACCCATTTTTTTCCCCATTTTAGTAACAATAATTTCTTTTTATCTTCTTACTTGTAGCATATTTGTTTAAAATGTACTAAACAAATCTAAAAACCAAAAAAAAATCCCCATATTGAAATTTTTTAAAAAAAGTTGTAGCAAGTAGTCGGATACCTTAAGACGCCGAAACGACACATTCTTTTCAATTTATTTAATAGTACCTCATTACTATTTACATCCAGAGGGAAAAAAGTGTTTAAAAAACACCAAAAACTAATAACATCGAACAAATTACTCTCCCCATCCGTTAAAAATTTGTTAAATGATTAAAAAACCAAAATAAGTGATGAATTTAGTAAACTTATTTGCCATAATTTATTCTCACTCCCTGTAAATTACCTAATTTCCATTTTCGAAAAAGAAGTTTTATAATTTCATCCAAATGAAGCCATAAGATCTTTTTCTTAAGCCTATACAGATAAAGACGTGTTTTTTCCCGCGAAAATTGATGAAGTGATAGTTCTTGATATATTTTTTCTCTCTTTACTTCGAAAAACGTGCCTTGTGGTAATCTCAGCGATTTAAAGCTGTTCCCAAGATAAAAACTTTGAATTCTTCTTTCATGGTGAACTTGTCAACGTCAGCGCAATATATATAATGTCCAGAATAAATTATTTTAAAAACCTTACATGACGTCTTCTGAAGGGAAAAACTTACTTTTTCTTGGAGTACTTTTACTGATATGAAGATGCGTGATGGAGGTTTTTATTTTAAATTTTTATTTCTTGTATTTTTTTTTGTAAAAAAAAATTGTCATTACTACGCTTGTATCTTTACGATTTATCTAGAAATTATTAAGATTACCGAAGATGAATTGCCAATCTGCTTTAACTAATAGTACTGTCAATAATTCTTTCAAATGGAAAATAGTTAATAAAAATGTTGTTACATCTTAAGTTTTATAAAAATTTTAAGAAATGACAAAAATTCGTTATTTTAGTATTTGAACTAATTTAATATGAACTATAAATAACTTTGGTGAAATATTAAAAGTAGAATTGTATGCTTTGAGCAGTATTTAAAGTATTATCTGAACAAAAATATTACTAAGCAGAAAAATATTCACTATTTTCTCATAAAAAAGCTATTTTGCTTTTATTGAAAAAGTCAAATTGTACTACGAAATACATTAAAAATTCATTCATATTATGAATTTAGTGCTACAGAAAATTTAATTTGATAGTTTATTACAATATAGGCCTATTTTATCATTTTTTTAAAATTTAGTTTGTACTAATTTAATTTTTTTTCCAGTTGAAGGCTTCTTAATATGTTATTTATGATGGCATAAGTTCGATATAAAGACTTATTTTTCTTTTGGTTTATCTATAGGTTATTTGCCTCATAGCTCCCATAGCAGAAACATACTACTGTTATTACTTTTCTCTAACATTCAAATATATGTTTTTATGAAATTCTTTACTGTGAAGCCAAATTGCGATGTGAACACTCATAAGAAAATTATATTTAACTTTTGAATACATTGCCTTGCAATGGCTCTACACTCTTTAAAATATATCATGTTTCCAAAAAAAGCTGAATTTTATTTATTTCAAAATTTAACCCTTGCGAGAACGGGTACTTCAGCTAGTAGTTCCTAAAAGTATGGAAAATACGAACCGAATAACAACGAATCGTATATTTTCAGCTTAAAAACTAAATTTCTTTGAAAAATAATTGAATGATGATTAAATTATGAGATCCTTAAAGCGAAAATATTAATTACTTTAAAGGAAATAATAAACAGCATATGTTATACGAATTATATTTTTGCTTAGAACGAGTACTTGTAAGAATTGATACATCTCTAGATTCACCTTATATGACATCACAGTCACGTGACCAATAAAATTACGAGTTTCTAGTTTATTTGGTCATGCTCCACATTGCTATCCCCCTTCTTTTTACAAAAACTTGCTTTTAAAAAAAATAGGAAGGAGAAATTCCTTAGGATTATCAAAACATACAGGAATTTAAAATGACGGAAACCTCTCAGTGTCATCATTACTTAATTATTAAATCTGGAATTGTATATAAATTTACAAATACAACCAATACGAGCCTGATGTCAGTTTTATCTTCAGGGAAAATCATGATTCGATCTGTCATATAGCCAACAAGGGAAAAGAAACCAGCCTGTTCGATTCAAGTTATTAAAAATATATTTTACAAAAGCATTTCCGAAGTATATTCTACTGTATTCACCTTACCCCTTTTGAAATTCTCTAAAAAAAACATTAATATGAATTAATTTATTATAAATACAGATTAGTCTTGCAACAATAAACAACTAGTATTCATCTATATTTAAAAAAATGGATCTTTGTATACATGGCCTCGCCTCACTCCAACACCGTTCAACCGATCACTATGAAAATTGGCATGTATATGTATTTTTTGCGGAGAAGGTTTTTGTGCTATCCTCTTTGTTGCAGCTCCCCAACAAGTTGCGCTACAACGTATCAACTTCTGTACCGTTTAATCTATCTCCAAGTTGCCAACGGGGTCACCAAAAAAGATGCCATCTTTTCTGCGATCATCTTTGTTGCAGCTCTCCACAAGCAAAGCAAACAGCAAACAACTTCGACTACAGCAAAGCAACTTCTGAACCGTTCAAGTCTATCCCCAAGCTGCCAACATGGTCGCCAAAAATGAAGCCAAGTTGGCTCTATCACCAACATTTCGCTATGTTTCCATTGAGAATCGCCATTATAATGTAAGAATCGGCGTTGTTTACGAACCTTACAACTTTAACATAAAATAAATACAACAGAAAGTAATATTAACGTATTACACATCCAGATATAAATTATTTACACTATTTTAAGGATTCATTACACAAAATTTGTAACAGTGTTACTTTTGCTGAGGAAAGATCAGTTTGGGAAGGTGTTTTCAAAATCGACCCACAAGGGAGTTACGGGGCATTATAAATAAAAAAAATCCTTTTTATCAGCTATTAAACCTATAGACCTAAAATTTAACAAATATGGATTTTTTCAGCTGTGATATGCAAAAAGCTTTTTTCCGTTTTGTTTAATTTGTAATTCACGTAAAATTACCTCATTAAAAACTTCTTTATCCTTCAATCAGTATTGTTTAATTTTTCAATTCACCCGTGCGATGAACGGGTTTACCAGCTAGTTGAATATATAACAAAACTATAAATAACTACTCAGTAACATTTAAATTTTTTGTTTCAACAATATACTTTATAACAAATGAAAAATCCATCGATACTACTAAATTTAAATGCAACTTTCAATTTTCCGAAAGATAAAAGACAAATAAATGCTCTTCCACTTCAAAAAAGTTATCGCAGTTTAACTCAAATATTGATTTTGAGAAACCTCTTCCTTTACCAAGATATCAGTCTTCGCGAATTCTTTGTGTATAGAATCTCCAAAGGCCTTACTGGGTCGCATTTGCGAACCTTATGTATTGAAGATAGATTCCATTAGCGCAGGGTATCGGTTTCCGTGACCCTATTGTGTCTAACCCTATCCATCCAGGGACCCTCTGACCAGAAGAGTCATCTATCACCAATACATAGGTTACCATATTGGTAACAAATCACTCTTGGCATATGATACTTACTCAGTCTAACAATGTAAATGCTTATTTCTTTGATGTTGCGAAAAGACGAATGGTTCTAAGTTAGTACATAGTTTCTTTTACTTTTCTTAGCGATTAAAATAAGAACTGTAAGCACTATGAAACTAATATTTAAATGAAAGAGTAAGTATTTCTTGATTGAATATATTACTTCTCTTATCGAAACAGGAATAATTCAGAGTCATTCAAAACTCGTTCATTTTAATATTAAAAGAATTGGGCTTTTTATTTTAAACAGTCAATGTTTCAAAAAATATTTCCGATTGAAATTTTAGCGTTTTCAATTCCTTATTATAACGAAAAGTTATTTAAAAAATAGTATAAATTAACAATATTAAGTAATGTAGCAGCAAAAGATAACTGACAGTAAAAAAAAAATAATTCTGCAAAAAGGAGTGTCTTGAAATGAAGTGGAATATGTTCTAGATAATTTAGATTTTTATCAAACAAAGGTAATAATTTAAGTGGTAGAATTTCCCCACACTTAGATAAAAAGTATTTTTTAGTAATTAGAACAAAAGAGAAAGAGGGGGTGAATGAAAGTGAGAGTTTTTTTTTACGTCGCACTATAAAGTAACACGAGGGCTGTTGGCGACGGATCTCGTAATTTTGAGCCTCGGTCACCCTCTCCAAATTACCTCATCACGCTAAGGGGATAACCTCGCGCTTGACAGATTTAACGTTCATCAGCCCCTCTGCATAGCGGATCATCATTGGCACTATGACTCGAACCCGTGATACGCCTGGAGAAAGAGAAAGGGAAATGCAAAAGAGAGAGAAAAAGGGATAGAAATAGAAAAAGAGCGACACAGAAAGAAAGACAGAGATATAGATATAGAGAGATAGAGATTGAGAGGGAGAGGAGATAGAGAAAGAGAAACAGATGATTGAATAAAGAGAAAAAGAGATAAGAGACAAAGAAAAAAGATGTAGGAGATAGATGGAGATTAGGGGAAAAGAGATAGAAGATAGATAGAGAAAAAAGAGATAAATTAAGAGAGAAAAACAGAGAGAATATGACAGAAAGTATGTAAGAGAGAAAGAGGAAGTGTAAGAGGAAGAGTATGCAAGACAGAGAAAGAGGAAATGTAAAAAAAAGCTACATATATATATCTTGTTCAAATTTTCAATCGTTAATAAAATACTTTCAATTCATCCAATCAAGTTCAAATACATTTTTTAAACTTGTAGTGGATGACACTTGATCTTAATACACAGTTTTTCAAATATCAATTCATTAATTAAATTTAAAAAATGATAAATAGTAACAAGCGAAAATAATAGTCTAAGCATATATAGAAAGGAAAGTCGTTCTTTGTGTCCCAGTAGCACAATGGATAGCGCATTAGACTTCTAATCCTAAGGTCGTGGGTTCGAATCCCACCTGGGATTGTCTAATTTCTGAGAATGTGATTTCATTTTACAATACTATTTAATAAGAATAATTCAATTTAATTTATGAATAAATAGTATCAAACAAACAAAAATAGTCCAACATCATATATAGAAAGAAAAATGGAAAATAGAAGGAAAACCGCTTTCTATTTTGTCACTTAATATTGTGATTCTGTCATATGTATATACATATTTATATTAATTGTAACTATTTAATAAAAAGTAACTAAAATAAAAATTTCTCAGTTGACTTAAGTAGGAATTGACTTAAAATTGTTTTGTTATATAACTTATTTTTAAAGACTTTTCGCAATAGTCTTGATTATTTTGCTAAAAAGCATCAAATTGAAAACAATACAAGAATAACTGATGATAGATCTTGGAATTTCAAGTCACGGTCAAGTGACGGGTCGATATTTGAGTCAGTTTCCCTACGTCACTCTATCCATGTCCCACCAAAGTGAGTACTTAGAGCTTCGATAGGATTACAGTGCATTAGCCCCGCGGCACGATAGCCTCTGGAAAGACGTGAATTGAATGCGTTCGCGAGTCAATGTGATATCACCGGACTACATCAGCTGCCTTCATGACAGTGTAGTAGTTAAGTGAGTACTACATCATCTTAGGTGTTATTCTCATTATTTGACTGTAGACTGTTACCTGCTGCATTTTGGGTATCCCTTAAATAAGATCAATACAGACTTTGTTCTTGACCATCAAAAAACATTTAATTCAAGTCATACAGAAAATATTAAAATTTTTAATGAATTTATTTTAAGTTTGATTTTTTAAACAAAACTTGGAGGGGGTACCCCCTATCTTTCTAACGGTGAACTAGCCCTCATTGAACAAATTATACAACTCTGCTCCTACATATTGCTGAAACTGTAAAACTGTAACTTACATGTATTATGTAGTTTTGTTTCCAATTAGGCTCTGGATTGGTATTTACCATTTCAACCTTGTACATCCCTCGGGAGCTGGTACCACTTTTTAGTGCGGCAACATATAGGTGGGATACCAATCACCACAATGTAATTTTTTAGAGGAAGGCGCCTGAGCACTGATGATGCGAAATTATTTCTGGAAGATAAATTTTTCCAAGAGCACCCAAGTCGACCAGACACTCAATGGATCTTTTTCATGCCGCATAATCATACGACATGGACGCCGTTGATTTTCTGCATCATGAAAACCCACTGACTTGGGACCCGCAATCTTGGAAGTACAAGGCCAACAACAAACCAGCCGATTTTTTTCAAGATATTGTAAACAGGAAAAAATAATAAATTTCAAGTCTTCATCTATGCATTTTAATTTGTACTTCAATTTAGTGCCTCTTCAAAAGAAATGTTCATAATCCCGTTTTCCCTTAAATTGCTCTGAATTTTTATTCCGTCTTTGCTTCCGCACCTTGACAAAGCCACATACAGTTGTCCGTGAGTAATATTGTTTCTATCGATGTTACATATAAACCGACATTTTTATAACTCTGCCCTAGTGATTGATTAATAATTAGTCATGCAAATACCAATCTTATAGGGAACTGCGCATATATTTCAGTACGAATGGCATATCCAATTCCCCTCGAGTGTCCAGCGTGGTATACAAATTAGTAAACATTAATATTGAACAGGACTGACTGCCTTTTTATTATTGTTCTCGTGTGTGTGTGAGATACATATATAAATTTATCACATCATTAAGAAAAGTTTTTTTTATATGGAGAGAGAGATTACCTACAGCACGAATTAGCATTCGACATCTCGTGATGTCTATTGTTAGCATCTATTTTGATGAATTGGACATCATAAATATCATTGTGGATTTTGAATATAGTAAACATGAAGAATTTAAGAAAAAGATATAGAATTCATGAAGATTTTAATATATTTAATAAAACTTTCTTCAAAGAGGTCTCATCAAATTCTATATAGATAAATATAGTTATTTATTAATTTATAAATAACTTAAGGTATCCGACTACCCTAAAATTGTGAATTTTGGCAAAAATTGGCATGTTTTTATGATTTTATTTTATACACCATCTTATTGGCTTCATAAAAATACCAATTTTTTTATTTTCCGTTCACTAGAACAAAAACTACAAGTGTATTAGTGAAAACAGTTGACATTACTTTAAGCAAGATGTCATACTATAAAATGCGTTTTACTCGAAATGCGTTTCTTTATTAAAATGCTCAAACAAGAACATCGATTGCTGAAAAAATTTTGAAAATAATTAAGTGAAATTTTTTGTGTATGTTCCGCATAATAGTAGAAGCGTTTTAACCTTCAGATTGATCAATCACTGTTTTATTACAAAATTTACAGTCCCTTCTGTGAATATAATCACTGTTATTTTAAGAAATTTCATGTAATAACTAAGATAAAGGGCTCTAGTTTTTGTAAAAATTAAAAATATATCTTATCTTGAAGGTCATTTCAAAAATGAAGAACTTAGCAACATTTCAGGATTGAAAATTTGTTCATAAACTTTTGGTACAGAATGGGCCACGTTTATGTTATGTTTTGTAAATTTTTACCGATTTTTTCCTACATTTTCGAAATAATTTCTTTTTATCTTCTTAATTTTAGCATATTTTTTCTAAAATGCAATAAACAAATCTAAAATCCACAAAACAAACCCCATATCTCAATTTTTTAAAAAAAAGTTGTCGCAATATTTGGACACTTTAATTAGCAAATCCCTCTATAGTATAAAATTAATTTAATAAAAGCAAATCATAATATGATTATTTGAATGGAATTCAATAAATAAATAAATAAAACTACGTGAAATTTTCCTTGTTCCTAGGTCCTTGGAATTTCCCAACAGTTCTGATTAAAAAAAACAAGAAAAGGTAGCAAAGAATAAAATAGCCTTAGTGATTCCTGGTGAAAAATTAATATACTATATGGGCTATGCAACAACGTGATATATCATTTATTGCATTAATCTTTATGTTCCAGAGACACTCAAATACCAATAACATCAACTAATAAATCTTATGAAAAGACATTGTTGCCCTGTTATTACTGAAGAGATATTTAATAGCTAAAGCTCTATACTTGTGTTATTCTTTCTGAAGAGCGATCTTAACTGGATCAATTATTTTTATCTCTTAGTTCGTCATACATTTGACTCTGATAGAACGTGAAAATAAATATTTTGCTCGTTTTATTGTCATGCGTGTCTGAATGAAATTTTAAATGTTCCCTTTATCATATTTATGTGTTGCCGTATAATTTATATTAACACCCTTTTATAAGCTTCACTTGTATGTAATGGAATCTTTGAACTCAATTTTTACCCACTTTAAAAGGTCAGATTGATTCAAAATTTTGCTCACTTGTCCAGGACCGATGACAATACAATAATTTAATAATTTTGTTCCGTTGCCCTGATCAGAAATAACGATCTCTCATTTTCGGATCCCATCTCGCATCTGGCGACTCATTTCAAATCCCATTTCCAGAATTGGCGACAAAAAGATAAAGTCATAACATATCGTTCGATTAACTATAGAAGGGGGTGTTTCTTAGTTTTTTAAACTATAACTTATTTCATTAATATATATAATTTTATATAACATTATTTGTTTGTATAAATTAGTTTTTCGTCGAATAGCCAAATATTTCATGAAATAACTGACCAAATCAGCATTAAATGTTTAATAATTTCACTCTTTTACACTAGATATTGTAAAATTGACTAATGATGGGCCATTAAGGGGAAAAACGAAAAATTTGACTTTGAAAAAATCCGTTGTATTATAAATTAACTGGTAATAAATACAGTGGCGTAACGGAGAATATTAGCCCCCCCCCCCACACACACACCTCCCTGCACTGAAAAGTCAGGGTTTGGGCCCTAATCCCGGATCTTACAAAATATTGCAAAACCATAACTTGAGGTTTTGGGCCCACTACAATCCCGCTCTCCCCCCGATGCCGGGGTTGCGAGGGTGTACGTTGCTCCACTGAGTAAATAGTTAAAATCTCTCAAAATATACATTTTATATTTCGGTTAGATTGACCGATAAAAGTAATAAGATAAAAGGAATACATAATATTTAAGTCTTGCAAAACTGGTTGCACAGTAATAAAAAGAGAGTAACAGAATATATATAATGCAGAGAGAGAGCAATAGTTATAAAAATATAAGTGGTAAAAAATTTTATATAAGTTATTTGAGTACTTAGCCACACGGTTAAAAACACACTATTTAAAAATATTAACAAATTTGCCTAAAACCACTGCTTCATAAACTTTCATATTGGCCGACCCAATTTTAAATCATAATTTTCATCATTTACTGATTTCGCATGTTTAAGTCAGAACTTTTTGGTGTAACCCTTGAGTTAGATGGTAAGTTTCAAGTGAAGCAGTTGAAAGCTATTTGGCGCGAAACCATTTTTCGACGCCAAGGCTTGGCAAACTGTAAAATCGCGTATTTTTTATTAAAGTTTTTATTTTTTAGGGCTTAATTTTTAAGTTAATGCTTTCAAACTTCACACATTAATTTCAAAAACGAAGGAATTTTAAATAAATAATGTACAAAAAATACTGTTTAGATTATTTCTTGCAATAACGTTATTTTACGAAAACCACAAATTTTTTTTAAAATCCGTAATTTTTATGCAATTTTTTCAATCTTCGCACAGAAGTTTGATAACATTATTCTACAAACGCAACAAAAGTTTCGTATTATAATCTTAATAAATAACGAAGTTATTCAATTTTAATTTAAAAATTTCGACAATTTTTCGAAAAACCTTAAAAAAAGGTTTTGGGCATTTTATTTTTTAAATGACTGGTTCTAAAAGAAAAAGGCTTGAAGTTATTTAGTGTGGAATATCGTTTTCATAACACGAAAATAAATTCATACGCAACGATTTCGAAATAATTTTCATAAAAACGCATCAATTTTAACTATTTTTTAAAAAAAAAATCTTAAAAAATATAAAATATTATTATTTTGCAAAAAAAAAATTATACTGTATCGTGGCGAAAAAAATGATCTTTTCGATTTTGTAATTATTTTTTGTCTGATTTAAAAAACAAAAATCCGATGGCTGTTTAAATAACGTCGAGAATACCGAAAAATTTTACCCTCTGTTCATTCACGACGCTAGGCGGGGAAAATAACGCGCAGGGTTAAGACAATTAAGCATTTTGAGGTTTTTAATTAATATCTTTTTAACTAATTACAATATCGGAATGAAAAATAGTTTACGTCCTATTCTCAGACCTACTGAATATACGCACAAAGTTTCATAAGAATCGGCCACACCGTTTCGGAGGAGTTTGGTTACAAACATTGTGACACGAGAATTTTATATATTAGATATATATATATATATATATATATATATTATATCAGTGTAAATGTGTATTTTATTTTTTTTATTATGTCAGAATGTGTCTTATTTTGCTTCCTTTCTGTAAATTAGTATTCTTTTATTTTCGACTTTCGATATGCTCACGCCTTCCACGTAGGTTTATAACGCCCCCTAGTGTGGCATACCCCACAGTTTGAAAAACGCTGCCAAAAACCAAAAACATGCCTATTTGATATTTTAATGATTACGAACAATTGTTATCCTATTAAATATTTAGTAAAATCGTAGAGACTCCATCAATTTTCTATATAACTAATGTGGTTAGGTTATTCTTGAATTACCTAATTATTTTATGAAATAAGGGGTTCCGAATGATTTAAAGTAGCACACATATTATGTATATTACATTAGGTAAGTAGATTCAGTCAGATTTTTTCCTTGGTAATTTTACTTAATATTAGCATTAGTACATTAACTAGCACATTTTCTTTTCCCCTACAACCCAGTAGTATAGGGAAATTACTTGTGAAAGTTGGTTAGCCTGAAAACAATGCTTAAACCTGTAACCTTGGTACCTAAGGCTAAGAGTTCGCTTTATATATATATATGTCGAGGTCGGCTAGCACTACATTATATATATATATAATGTGTACATGTTTCTGTATTCAGAAATATAATAAATTACAAACAACGCAATAAATTCCTTGTTTAAAAAATATCAGAGGAAATAAACTAACCTTTTACTAAATATTGCTGAATTCAAAAATACCCAATTATTAATAGTTATTTGAATAAAGAAATTCTAAATAGTAAGGATTAAAATTGATTAGAATATTAATTGTTTATTATTATTAACTGATCATTTTTCCTAAACAGATATAGTTACCTCCATATTCTAATATTAGATAAAATTACTTATTCTCTTAGTTTTATTTTAACCGAAGTAATTTTCTTTCATATTTAAATACATTTATATTACTAGTGTTCCTCAAGTAATGGTAGTATTTATACACGCTATTTAATTTTTTATTTCTATTCTATATATATATATATATATATATATAATAATTAGAGTATATCACAATTTGGCGAATGTGAAGGATTCTTTATTTAGATAATTATTTATGATGGTTGATGTTTTCTTTGGATGGGATTGACAAGGCAGTCCTGTGATTATTTAAATGTTTTATTTCACATCTTGAAACACATAAGCATGTTAAGCATAAAGCATGGAATGGACGACACAATACAGAACAAAGGAAACGAATGCACAATGAGCTGTAGCCGGTTTCATGTTGAAGGCTGACAAATATTAGAAGAGAAAGAGCGCGGTCTCCAGAAATCTCAGTATTTATAGGCAGCTCGAATCACATGATCTGAGTGGGTGGATTAATGTAGTTCAAAATACTCTCGTTAGGCGGCTGGCTAACTTATTACTAAAACGTGGGTCCTGAAGGGATGGACCATAGGTAATTGAAAGTTATAAAAGAATAAATTAATGGGGATTATTACAAATATATATTTAAGATGGATGGATGGATGGATGGACGCTACAGTATTTTTAAACATTACAGCCTGTTGACTGCCTTTTTCAAAAGTCTAGAAATATAAAAATACAATTCAAGAGTTATATATCTGCAAATTAAGCTAACCTCTCGTTAATCTTTTTCTTTGCTTTATTGTAGCCTCAAATTTGTTTGATGATCAAAAATCAAAGAATCTGCGTTTAATATCGAAGGAATGAATATCCTAAGCAGTTCAATACCTTTTTAGAGTACTCTTTTAGTACTTTTTAGTTTACTTTTAAAGCATTTGACGTCCCCCCCCCCTTCTTGCTTTAAAAGTTGAGACTCAACTTTATGTAAATATATTCATGAGCATCGAAAGGGTAAACTGAGTTCATTTTCCACGGCCACTAAAACAAGGACTAAACCCATTTTCTTTTAAGTAGTAGCTTCTTTCCGAAATGTTCTTCTAAGCGGAAGAATTTTTGTTTTATTTTTCTTTACTTTACGATGTGTTGTTGGCATTATTTAAATATCCTTGGAAAATACGCTTTTAGCACTTTCCCAAATATATAACCACAACAGAAGAATATAACTATATTTAACTTCACGTTATTTTTTATAACGTTTGAGTTTCAGTAAAATCTCCATTGAGCAAAAGTAAAACGAGTCATGAAGAATATTTTAAAATTAATTTTTCATAGCTAATAAGTGAAGCACTTTACAGTATTTTAATTATACATCCAAAACCATTATTATATATCCTTGAAACACATAAGGAGCTTTAATCATACATTATTTTAAAAATTGCATATGTAACACGATTTTCAATAATAGACAAAATCAAGTTTTTGGTATTTCTCCTGCTCTTGTACGCTTTATGAATGAAACTCTCAAGAAACAATTATGCTACATTTTTACTATTAACCTTTAACTTTAAAATAATCATACAGATTGATTCAAAAACAATGTGACCGATTTCAGAGCATTATAAGTTTTTGTTGAATTAAGAGTTCATTACATGAAATTTTTAATAGGGTTTCCTTCATTGTAATATGTAAATTCTTAGGCCAAGCCGAAAGAGCTTTTAAGACCATTTTGGGGGGTGTTTTTCCAACATTCTCTTTGACTGCTTTTTTGAAGACCTTGGAGTGTTCTTACTTTAAGTCTATCTAATTGTTTTTTTAAAAGTATTCCCATAAAAAATAATCGCAAGTAGCACAGTCAGGGGATGAAGGTAGCCTTTCCTCAAGAGGAAGAAATTTATATTTTTATTTTTCAGCTATTTTGAAGTTGATTTTGCAGAATTGTGATGAAAAACAAAGTTTCCTTGAGGATAAGGACGTTTACTTTCTTTGATCATTTGCTTTTTAACTTGATTGTAATAGTAATTAGCATCAAATTTAGCCTTTGGTTCTACAAAAAATGGTTTTGTTAAGCCTTGAGAAGACATCCCCAACCATATTTTAACACCTGACGGTCAACTTGCCTTTTGTAAAAAAGCTGCATCTCTTTTCGCGTGAAATATACTGTATCTTCGTTTTGCAAGATGTGGATGACAGATGAAACAGTGCTTCATCAGAAGTTTTGCGTGTTTTCTATCTATCTTTGCGTAACATTAAATACAGAAGGCAAGTACGTTTTCTTCGTTTTTTTACGGTCTTTCCAGACATTTGATGACAGATTGGTTTATTCTCTCTTTTATAGCCAATTTTCTTTATCTAACGACAAATTGTCGATTGCGATATCTGTAGATTTGTTGCTTAAGTTTTCTTTGACGAAGGGAGTTTTCTACAGCGATAAGTCCTTTTAACTTCTTTTTTCAATTTCACCACGGACTTCCTTTCTTCCACATCCCCCCCCCCCCTAGAGCTTTTGATTACCAGCCATTTATTTATTTTCAAAGTTCAGGTAGTAATTTCTTAGAAAAATGTCTTTTGTGATTTTTAAATGCTTTATTGAAACAGAATTTGAGCAACTGTCCTTCAAAAGCCTTAAAATTTCGTTTTGGGTCTGCGGACCTAATTTCGGAGCCATAATTTACACCCACTAATAAAAATAGGTTGGTAATTTAAACGGTTCATTTTTTAAATAAAACTGGTAATAAAGCAGTTAAAATTTACCAGAAATAGTTATACGCTTTTAAAATTGGTCATACTAATTTTGAATCAACCTGTAGTAATACCCCGTATTTAAGCAATAGGTGGGAGTGAAAGCCACGCGTAAGTCTAATTCACGTTAGTCGGGGTAGAACACAACACATCGTCACTCAGCTCTCCAATGATTCAGGGAGGGGGCAATCACAGTGATTTCCCGTGACCACTGCTGCCAAAAATCATGCACAGTGGATACATTCCTCCCAAGTTTTCTTGCAATATCATGGAATGAAAATCCACCTTTTTTTAGCTCTATCATACTACCTCGTTCAAACTCAGCGAGCTGCTGATATTGGCTTTTTCGTCTTCTTAAAGTCATTCTGGACTAACATCAACACACTACGACACATCTCGACGATAAATAACTCGCATTGACTTTATAGAGCATTTTTAAAGTACACCTGATTCGCATGTTCAAAGTGGAGTAACTAGCGTTCCTTTACGCGTTTAACGCAAAATTTGAATGAAAGTCACCTTTCAGATGTATAAACACATTGACCAAATTTCGTTCACCTAGCTCGCCTTCTTCTTGGGGTTAGAATTTTTATTTCTATCAGCGTATTTTAATGGTGAAGATAAAAGAAACAAAAGTGTTATTTGATAAAAGATATGCCTATTTCAAAGCAAACTCTTCAAGCTAGTTGAATTTAGTCCTAGCTAGTTGAAATAGCCAGGCAAAGGACCTAGCTGAAGTTAAGGAAATGAATGCGTAAGAAAGAGACCGCAACGCTGGAGGGGGAAAAACGCCCTTTTGAAACAGATGTACAAATATGAAATTTCCCTAATGACCGTAATTTCGAATTCCATACTCCAAAGAATAAATGCTACTAAAAAATCACTGGAAATTGAATTGTGATGTGAATTATTAAAAAGGATATAGTCTACTAAAATCTCTAGAAAATTTTATCCAGAACTTCAGAAATGAATTTGCAAAAGTGGAACAGAAGCAACTGATTCATCCGGGCTCTCGTTTGAAGAGGAAGCTGGACGAGAAAAATTATTTTCGGTGAAAGTAAAGAAGTCGGTCGTGAATGTTTGAATGAAGGGAAAATTTCATCATGAATTCATTGTATGTCATATGCAATAATACAAAAGAAGAACCATCCCGAAGAGTTGAGATATATGAAACTGTTACAAAAAACTTCACTTTATTTTTTGACGAGAGATAGATTATTACCTGAAATTAAGAAGAAAGCTACATAAAGACTAAAGGACATTATCAAAAACGATATTGAATCTTTTAATTTTGACGATGAATTCGATAAGTTTTTACTATTTTTAAATGAAAATTAAGATACGATGAAATTCCACTAAATATTTATCGAGTTGCAAGAGAAATGGCCTCGACCTTCCCTATGAAGAGATACTTCTGAAATAGTTTTAACAATACTGATATCAAATGCGTCAAGAGATATTTTTCAGTTTTAAAGAGCGTTAAAACTTATGTAAGAAGTTCTATGGGAGAAGACAAATTGAACATGGCCATATTACAGTGAGTGAGTGATTTTGGGGTTTATTGGCGCAAGAGCCGGTTTCGGTTATACTGCGCCAAACATTGTTTTTAATTTCTCATAGTGTTGAAGACAATTATTAAAACTTTTAACTATAGACAATAAAAAGGTTTATGTTAAAGCTAATATTAATTAAAATCGTATTAAAATTATTCATAATTCTTGTACTACAAAAAGGCTACAAAGTAAATTTAAAAACATCTAATAGAAAATAAAACACGACTTTAAATCTAGACAAAATATTTACAGATGGAGTTAATTAATCCAAATGTTTTATTTTTTCTGACTCTTTGACGACGTCAAGTATTGCTTAAAGCCAGTCTTTATGTTCCAATCCATTAGGGCTTCATCCACGTCATACATAATTATATCCTCGTCTTCTGATGTATAATTTATTGAACTTTTTTTCGGCTTATGAGGTGTCATTTTAATTTCAATTTCGGGATTTGTTTCTGTTGTGATATTTTTCCAATTTTTTCCACTTCGCTTTAAATTATTTGCCGCTTTAGATACAGCGGATGTTCGACTATTGGATTTTTCAGTGACAGTTGACTGAGCATCTGCTATTGAAGATGTGGAATTCAAGAGGTTTGCTTGAGTTGATGATGTGGAAACTGCAAGGATATAGGAAGAAGTTTTTGGTACCGGCTGAAGTAACTGTAAAGGAGGGCATATTATTTGAGTAATCTTTTCATCAGTTTGAGTAGTAGTTGATATTGAAGTTTTAGTAGCCTGGGCATATGTCTGAGATAACTGCGAAGGTATTAATTTTCTGGCTTCTAGGTAAGATATATTTTTATTAGTTTTAATTTCTTGTATTTGTTTCTCAGTTTTCCATTTTGAGCAAAGCTTTGAATCGGCGGAATGAGGTTGTAAACAGTTAATGCATTTCGGATCTAGGCTGCAATCTGTAGAAGAATGCCCTACAGATGCACACCTAGAGCATGTTAGTTGACCGCGACAAGAAGTTTGTGAATGTCCGAACCTCTGACACTTAAAGCAGCGCAGAGGATTCGGGATGTAAGGTCGTATTTTACAGTTCAGATATCCAGCTTTAATAGTTTTGGGAAGTGTTGGACTATGGAAAGTTAAAATTAAATGTTTTGTAGGCATAGTTGTTGCATCCCTTTTAATTACAATACGTCTAACCTGAATAACACCCTGCTAAGAAAATCCTTCGAGGATTTCTGCTTCAGGGGTAGACAAAAGATCTGGTTCGGAAATGACACCTCGGCAGTAGTTCAGCGATTTGTGTGAACTAACCGTAACAGGAAAATTTAGAAAGGACTTTGCAAGTAAAAATGCTTTTGATTGTACATCAGGGATTGTTTCAATCAGTAGATCACCAGATCGTAATATTTTTACAGATTTCGGTTCACCACCTATTCCAGTTAAAGCTTTGTGTATGACAAACGACGATAATTTAGACATAGTATTGTTCGGTAGAAATATCAATAAAAATCTTATGTGAGAAGCAATGTCGTCTATGTTAATGTTAGGTAACACAAGGCCTTTACCCGGGCACATCTGACTTGGATCCATAAGCGTGAACAGATCTTCATCCTGGCGTGCCTCCACCCACCACGGAGTCCAACAAGGGTCAACTGACAACAGTCAGGCACGGCGCTTACCTGGAGTACACTCATAATATAGTGCTACAGCATCAGGGCGAGGATCCAACGGGAAAACCCGCCACCCCTTATCTGCAGCACTAACCCTACTGCAATGTCTCCGAAGAGACTTATCAACAGCCGATTGACAGGAGCGGTCTCACTCCTGCCACCCGTCTACAGCGAAGTGTGGGCCAAAGGGAACGCAAAGGTATCCCCAGGACACCATTTTCCTCCTTACGGGACGCCGCACACGTCAAACGTGCGGGTTGGCAAACCAACGGTGTTAGTAAAACAAAGTACGAATATCAAAAGTAAAGAAAATTAAATTAAATTTCAAAATGCAACCAAATAAACGCATTACAAAATGTAAACCAAATTGTGTTAATAACAATAATACAATCTTATCAAAAATAAAGAAATTCAATAATTTAAACGTGCATATTTATGAAACACATATCTGTGGTCTAGACGGGAAATGAAGAAAAAAGGAATTTGAATGACAAGCAAGAGGGTCGAAAATAGGGAAGGATCACTAGAGTATCCCGTGGTCATGACACCCGTGTTTACCAAATACAGTAAACCCCTTGGGAAAAGGAAAAGATCACTAGGGCACCTCGGGACTGTGACACCCGTACTCACCTATAGAAGCTGAGCTCCCTGAGGGGATGGCCATATTACATATGTTGAACAAGGTATTTTGGACAAAGTATGAACGGCAAAAATAACTGATGAATTTGTGCCAAAAAAAAATCAAAACGTAAAAAACATATCGCAAAATTTTAAGCTCATTTGTAAGGTTTTTAATTTTTTTTTTAATATAAACATTTTTTCTTGAGCCGTTGGGTTGTATTATTAGTTATACATTTTATTTTGATAATTTAAAGTCAGTGAATCTTTTCACTGTTTTAGTTTTTGAGTTTTAGTAGTTTGAGCCCATGGGCCTCATACCTGTTACCTCCAGGGGCCTCCAACGAGCTTAATCCGCCTCTGGTTGCAGTATCTATAATCAGAACTGTTTCGTTGGGTTAAATCTAGTCTTATGGCTGCCAATCTTACCACTTTCTGTTAATAATATTGAGGGAATTCCTATGGAATGTAACGGATAGAAGTTCTGATACTATTAATAAAAGTTACTTACTTAAAAAAAGCATTAGAAAGAGTTTCGATTCCGCTTGAATTAATGATCAGTAAACCAATTATTGCTAGATTCAGGGATCTAAATACAAGATCAAAAATTGAAAAATATAAACCTATTTGCACAGTAAAATTAATAATTATAAAAATGTTTTTACTAAGGTAGCGATTACGAATGTTAAGTAAAACTAGAATTGTAACAATTATATATTCTGCACTATAATAACAATACAGTTGTAACAAATATTTTGAAAGTATATTATTTTTATGAAATACAGTATTGCCATCTAGAATTTGAGAAGGGAAGTTTTTAAATGTAGAGAAAATTCACAGAACATTAAAAAAAACAACAACTATATTAACTATTTTTAAAAAGTTGTAAATTTAAGTTAGCAAGATGAGTTTACCTGGTCCTCCTTGTTGTAAACCTTTAATTTGTTGATAAAAACTACGATTATCTTATAAGAAATTCCTTAGTCTGATATCGTATAGTCTGAGAGAATTTAAGAGTATTATTACAATATAATAACATTTTTAAGTGGATTATTTTCATAAAACTGTACAAGAATTATGTTACATAAGCTTCATCACATATTGCTATGCATGAAAAATGATAAACAAAAATTTGAGAAGTAACTATGAATGTTATGTATACTATAACCAATGTGAACTGCACCCACTCTCAGGAGTCTTTGGTGGCCGCGGTGGCCGAGTGGTCTAGGCATCGGATCATGGCATCGGATCATGGCTAGCGTGTCATGAGTTCGATCCTAGTACCACTAAAGATCCGCCGTGTAGGGGAGCAATGCACGTTAAATCTGTCGAGAGCTCAAACGTCCTCCCGTTGGTGTGGTGTGGTAGTTAGGAGAGGGGGGTGCCAGCTCAGGTGTCGTCCGCGTCACTTGACCATGGTTCAAAATTACGCGGACCGTCGCCAAAAGCCCTCGTGTTGCTAATCAGTGCGACGTTAATATTCTCTCACTCACTCAGGAGTCTTTAAAAATTGGGAATTTCATTTCATTGTGCATTAATATTAATTAGGAAAACTATCAAACATAAAATTTATCAAAATAAAGCCGCCCCCCCCCCATATTTACGATATTTAACTTACATAAGAAACCTTAAAAAAGAATATTTGTTTTCAAATAGTATTATCATATTCATTCCACACGCATAAAAAAGCATTTTCTTTTTAATTAAAAGCAACGATGGATGCATCATATTTTTAAAAATGTTTAACAAGGGAAAAAAACTCCTGAGTTTTTAATAATGATAAATGACTTTGAAGAAATCATCGTAATTTGGTTTATTTATCATTATCAGAATTAAATCAAATCACAGATATAAAAGCCAAAAGATATTTAAATGATTAGTTACAACAAAAACTGCCTTTTAATGGCAAGAAAAAATTTTACTTAGGAGAAAAGTGGAGAAAATATTAATGGAAACATTAATCAAGAAACATAAAAAAAAGGAACATTAACGAGAATATTGCGTTCAAAATATAGTTAATGATTCTGAGCTCTATTTATAACAAGCTTGTGTCATGAACATCTGTCGTTATTTAATCAAATATGGAAGGAAAAAAAAAAACACCGTTACAGTTTTTTTCCTCTCAGTGGGCATTTAATCTTTGCTTTGGCAAAATTATTTCTTTCCTGTTGAAGTTAATATTTATGCAAGTTTCAAAAATACCCAATAATTCCATTCAAATTACAAAGGATATCTATAAATTCACAAAAATGATTTTTAAATATTTTGCACAAATTATTTCGGTACTTACGTATTAGCGCAGCCGTATTGGTGTCATAAAACGAAACAAAGCACATGGTTGCCAATTAAGTGCATACGACACATGCAAAATCGGGGTTGCCAAATTTGTGAGTTGTTTTGAACTTTGGCATTGTTGCGATATTACGTATGTACCTTTATTTCACCTGGAAAACTGGTAATTTTAAATTAATATCCAATCTGTTCTCTTTTTTTTTCCCTATGATAATCAAAAAATTCTTACTATACAAAATCACTTAAAATCTGAAGTAAAACCATATAAATTCTGTTATGTAAAATCAATACAGAGGTTTCGATATATTTAATTCAATTGAGGGAACTTACGTATTATATCGTCGACGATTTTCGTCAAATAAAATGACGTCACCAATACAAAAGACTTTGCCAGATGCTGTCATTGTATTTATTGATTTGTAACCTACGTGCGAATGGTTTTCTACTATTGGCTACGTATCGCAGCATTTGGCGACGTTTTTTGATTTGAAGACATTGAACGGCTGTACAATATGAAAGTACTCAATTGAGTTTGGCTAAGTCAAAACATTTCATAGTCTTGAAAGTAAAAGAGACCGAAGCATTAACTCTGATCTTGTCTGAATATAATACCTCGGATTTTCTCAAAATTACGAGTGTTGCCAACAGCTGCAATACTATAGTGAGACACTAAGTAAAAGAACTCTCTCAATCATCTACTTTGTTCCCTTATGATACAAACTTCATTTTCTTAAATTGCCAATGGGGCTGCGGATTGGTATTTACCTTTGCAGACCTAGTACATTCCCCGGTAGTTGGTATCCCTTTTACATGCGGCACCATTTTGTGGAATACTAATCGCCGTAATGTAATTTTGATGCCCAATTTGTGAGGGTGGCACCTGAGCTCTAACGATGCAAAATGAAACGAGGAGTTTAATTTGGCCGAAAGCATCTAAGCCTAACAGGCACTCTAGGTTTCTTTGACATGCCGAGTAATCATACAACAAGGACGTTGTCGGTTTTCTGCATCATGAAAATCCACTGACTTGGGCCGGGACTGAACCCTCAACCTTAGGCATACAAGGCCAGCGATAAATCAACTACGTCATCCAGCCGGCACTTCATTTAGTTAAGGAAATTCAGAATTTAAAAATATGATGAACAAATGGACAGGATTATAAAACAACAATGTTTATTTTGTCACGCTTTTTCTAGAATAGCTTAAAATAAAATGAAAAAAAATTAAATATTAAAATAATGCAGATGAAAATTTTTCACATGCAATGATTTGTGCCCAATGCAAACGATATTTGTAACAAATAAAAATACCATTGTATAGGTTTTTTTAAAAATTAAATTTAATGTTGATAGAATGGCAAAAAATTTCATCGTTTGGTTTGAGAAATAGTATAGTTATTCTAAATCTATTCTTAAAAATGGAACCGAAAGAATAAAAAATAAATAAACATTGTAGAAATACTCTGAAGTTAAGGGGAGCATGTTATTTCTTCCTACAAATAATCTCTAAAAAAATGTCATAATTTCCTATAAAAATATCTAAATTATTTTAAGACTTTTAAATCAAAAAATCATTTTCTTTGTTTGATTTTAAAAAGATTCTAGATTCATTTATTAGCATTCGCTTAAAAATTTTCATTGTTCCAAGCTAAGAAATTTTCTGTTTTGTCTAAAGGGGTTTAAAAGGATTCATAATTTTCCGAAGGGTCAAGGTTGTCTGGTTGATTAGAGTAATGAACTCTCAATAGATGGATAGAGAATATGACATTTCGTACTTTCAATGATCATCATGTGGCGATGGAAAAATACAGGTTAATTATGGCTTTAAGGTCTTCGTGTTGGCATGCTTTACTGTGGAGACTGGGAAGCCGGCTCAGACATCAATCCTTGTCGTCAGATCATGGTTTTAAGTTGTGAGGCTTATTGACTGCATCAAGTGAACCTTCTACTTGAGCAGAAATATTTAACCAGAAACATTCAACAAACAAACAATCAACTTTCAGTTACATTTGAAAGACTGAACATGAATTAGTGGAATTATTATACTGGTCACATAAAACGCACACACACCATTCAATTTTTAAAAATCTTAATACAAGAATGGGGTCGATTCATCCCCAGAGGGGTCTGCGATCGTTTGCCGATCATCACGTGATTACAAGTAAACAATAACAGCTAATCGTATTACACTTGCGGTTGTGTGCGAACTTTCGAATTTGCTTACGTCATTATTTTATATTCTTTAAATTTTTTTCAGTACTCTAAATATTTTTAATAAATTTTCTAGTCTTTTGCTTTTCGTATAATTAAATATATATATAGTTTTAGTTTACAGATTTAAGCTTAGTTTATACTTCTATTCTTTGACTTCGTGTCTTGTGTTTTTGTATACTTTTAGGCTTAGCTAAAAAAAAAGTACATTTTTCAGCCACATTGTGTTTCAAAAAATTACAGATCATTCAATTGAACAAAATCCTGTATACTTAAAAACTAAGTAATAAAAGTGTAGAACAGGGGGGGGGGGCACTTGGCGACCGGAATCGATTGCCAACTTAATTTAGTGTTAGGTGTTTCGAGAATTTACAAATTGTAATTTTGCTATAAAAATAAAGAGATATTAATATGAAATTAAAAAAATATTTATCAAGCTATCAGTAATGCTTATAAAAATATAAATTATTTGTTTTTTAAGTTAAAGGAAAGAAAGGATTTCATTTTGTTATATTTTTTTTATCCAACGCCCGTCTTCGGCATCTCTGCCATTAGCCGACGAGCTGCCCAATAAAAGGATGACGAATTATAAAAAGAATTAAAATTTGTCTCTGTAGAGTTGTCTACAAAAAACTTTAAAACAATAGGGCAGTGTCCGAGGTAGTCATTATCCATTTCACCCTGGTTGCACAGAGGGCACCAAGCAGAATCCTTTACTCCAATGTGATATAAATGCCTTTGCAAGTAGTCATGTCCAGTAAGTGAACAAAAGCACGCAACTCCAACAGATCGAGGCAGGGAACTTTACCACTTTTGTTAAGCAAGATATTCCACCTTTTACCTGCAGCTGCTTCACCATAGAGGGAGACTATTAATTTGCAGTTTACTGTAAATGATTCTTTTGATGTTACGCAGAGGCAAGGGAGAGTCAGGTTGGGACATGAGAGATCCCTCTTTAGTAAGCCTATCTGCTTTCTCATTTCCAGAAATGTGGCTGGGAATCCACTGGAGGGCAATGCTTTCTCTAGACTTCCCAAGTTCAGCTAATTTCATTCTACAGGAATTCACTAGAGCGTTTTCATTATATCTTGCGATTATAAGAGACAAAATGGCAGTTTGAGAATCGATCATTTTGTTATATGATAGTAGATGCAAATCCGAAAATGCCGCCAAAATACTCAGTCGAATGAAACACGAATGAAACGCGTGGCTATTTGTTTAGTCTACCATCACGTGATTATGACGTCAGATGAATCGAGTTCAACAATATTTTTTAACTTAGATGATCGTTACTCCAGCAACAAATAAATTATCTCAACTATTTATTTTTTAGTGGCAACATTAGAAAAATATTTGATTCAGGATTGATTAAAATATCATTGAAAATCGATTCTCAAACATGATACTGGGTGAGGCTTTGAAAACAATTCCTCAGACGTCAGCTGAAATTGGAAGAGGATTTTCTGCTGCAGGTTTATTCAAAACAAAGCTAAGAGCTAGGCTGGGTGACAAAAGCACAGCTTACTTATGCTTACTCAAATCACATTTTAAAAATTAATATAATTAACATATTTTATAATTTTTTTGTATTTTAAGCTGAGCATAAATTTTGGAAATTATATGTATCCTTATTTTATATAGTTTAAATAAAATTAAATAAAACTTCGAGTCAACTAAAAATAAATCGCTTTTAAATTTTACGAAATTTTGATGTATTCCCGGGAATTTTGTAAATGGAAAAAACTGGGAAAACAGAAACACTAATTCCTAAAAAATCACGGCTAGTGATTCAAACGGCAGTAGTGACTACCAGACCCGCCATCTCAACAAGAGATTTCCACAACGTCAAAAGAAAAACATTCCAACGACACTCAAGCCTACTGGGGATGCATATGAATTGCAGTTTCGGCTGAAGAAACAACCTTTTCTAAGTATCCCTCAGAAAGTCCATTAACAGTAAAAACAACTTTCTTCTTAAGGAAGGGGGTATGCAGCGATCCCTTGTTCCGCAAGTCGCAAATAACAAAGGTCAGAAATGAAAGCCCTTAACGACTGGCTCGTATAGAGATTTCTTTTTGCCCCAGGTCTAAGGTATGCACGGAGTTGCTCCGGACCGGAAATTCGAGGGTTCAAATAAACACCCCTGCCAAGGTTCCTCAGCTGCTTCCGCCAAAATGTCATAAAAGTAAAACAAGACTAAAGAATAGTGCGTCTTTTTCCCAAATCATACCTGCATTAAAATTATTTTCGATTAAAAAAATAACATTTTCAAGGTTTCCAAAATACTAAAATAACTATTTCCATCAAAGATAAAAAAAATTGAATTCTGACACTACCAATAAATACTTCAAGTGTCTAGAAAAGTCGACATTCTAAAGCTTAGTGCATTATAGATACCAAATACCAAATAACACGACATACTCGAAACAAACTTATCACATTTCATGGATTAAAAAAACATTAAAGGAAGCACTAGAGAATAAATAGTTCAGTCTTAAGCCGAAAAGATGATTTTTGAATTGCTTCAGTTTCAGCGTAAACAATGAATTTGGAACATTGAGTTCTTTTTAAAGTTATTTGAAGCAACCATCTTAAATTCGAATTCAAATCCCCATTTTTCTATTCATTCTATTCATGAATTTCTTTTTTTTTAAAACTAGATCTCCCTATTTTCGAATTTCTCTTTAAAATCCCTGACATTCTTTTCAAGAATCCTATTAAATAATTCTAAGCCTTTAGAAGCATTTTTTTTCCAGCAGGATAGTCAGGATTGCAAACAACGTTGATCTAACATATCGCTGTTATAAATTACTTTAACTTTTAAAAAAAGAGAATGATATTTTGAAAGGCCGTGAACAATTTGAGTCAAATCTAAATGACACTAATACTTAATTTTTCTTTTTTTGTTGGAGTAAAAATTTAAAACAGAATGCGCCGTTTCTTATCCGGAAGAAACGTAAAATAAAATTTAAGCAATGCTTTACTTTATACAGTGCATGAAATCTTGTTTCTTCCAAGGGAAGCAAAGTATTTGCCTATTTTTTCCCGGTTGCACTTTTATTTATTTTGGGACCAATTTGAATTTTTTTATTTTATTTCACGATTAGGTTTTGATTTTCTACGAAGGTTGTGTTGTCATTTTACTATTTCATTTATTTAATAGCATTAAAATCTGAAACGAGTTGCACTTTTATAGTTTTTCTGCTTAAAATCGTTATTTAAAACTATTGATAGAACAAACTAAAGATTAAAATAATTAAGCCAAGCTTAAAAAGTGTAAAGTTTTAATGTTACTATTCACAGTTATATAATCATTGTTAATATTCCGAGCCGATTTTAAGGTTAGAAATAGATTTGAAATATTCTTCGCTGTTGCCAAAAAGTCTGAAATTGACTTACAACACATTTTCTAGCATGAAAATATTGTTACGAATTTTGAGCAATGAATGTTTAAAATAGTGCAAATGATTTATATCTGTAAATGTAATACGTTTATATTACTCTACATTTCATTTATTTTATGTTAAAATTGTAATATTCACAAGCAACGCCTTTCCTTACATTATAATGGCGATGCAATGGAAACTTGGCGACAGAGTCAAGTTGGCATAATTTTTGGCGAGTGTACGACTCTATGGAATTTTTCTAGAAATTAGTGGGAAAATATCACATGATCTATGACGCAGAAGGATTTTTCTCTAAAGATCCGTGAGACCTATAAATAAGGAGTCGCCCCCGATACTGAGTTAGTCCTGTTTTGAGCGTTGCTGAGTTGTATTGATTTGACCGTGAACAGTCGACCAGCCATTAGTTTTTTCTTTGGCTGTTGAGAAAAACGAGCGAGTACTTGCGATACATATTTACATTTTAGACACTGATAGTTGTGTCTGAACGCCGTAGAAGGCGTAAAGGCCTTCTGATATTTATTCTGCGAATATTGCAATTGTATCCTGTATTTCAAAGATTATTTTTTCGACATAAAATTTCCACCTGATTGCATAAAATCCTCGAACCTCAATCAAAGCAACAATATACTAATTTTTGTACAAATTCTCAAAGTTGAATCCATAGGTATATTTTTAATATCGCGACTGTAAAATTATATATATAAATCCGCTTTATTAAGTGAAGTTTGCGGTTCATTTAGAGACGAAATATGCACAGTAGAACGTCGTTTATCCGAATCAATCGGGATCGGACACCGTTCGGATACACGATTGTTCAGATAACCGAAAACCGAATGCGATCCATGCAGTATATGGTACTGGATACTATACGAACATTGAAAATCATCATATGCGGGAAACGTGGTTGAAAAAAAAGCAAATAGGTGCAAAACGTCGCAATTTTACCTTGATTGAGGAAAATAATCACTTATTTTTCGTTGTACTATTGTACACCTTCGTTTTTCCGCTGCAAGGTATTTGGTTCTCTTCAGCAGCAGTAGGACTGCACTTTGATTGTTGTTCGTACCACATAGCTGTCTCTAAAGCAGAAAAACGCGTCAGCATTTGATGGACCCTTGCTACTTTCGTTGTTGTCCTCATCTTCATCAGTTTCATTGTCGACAGGGTCGGATTCTTCTTGCACGGAAGTCACTATCTCATCATTATTTAGCATTTGAAATCCACAATCTTATGCATCACATGCTATCCAGGTTTCTGCATCAACTAAACTCAACAAAAGAGCACTTGGAAACAAACTGACCCAATATTCCGTGCAGATGTTTACCAAATCACAAAACTGAAATTCCCCAAATGTCCCTTACCTTGGGTTTTCTGGTCACTTTTAGCCTCACAGGAAACAAATGTTTAGCTTTGCACTGTTCGAAAACGTATCCGGACTTGGGTTCGGATATTTGACATTTCGGATAATAAAAGTTCGGATAAACGAGGTTTTACTGAAATACATTTTATTCCAGAAAAAATTACTAATTTCATTTTAAAATAAAAAGTACAATAAAATGTGTTGCTCTCTCGTTTTGCAGGATAGAGAAGTCAAAATGTGATTTTGAGATTGAGTCAAATTTTTTATTTATTTAATCATAGAGGGAAACAACTTTTAAATAACAATTTAATAATTTTTTAAGGGTTTCCAATCCAATGAAAGGTATAGTATTTTATTTTACAATCAAAATGAACCTTAAAAAGTTTTTAAGTTATTCTTTTTTATTTTTAATGATATTTTTTCAATTCCTACAATTAGTTCACTCTCTGCCAAGCCCCCACGGCAAATGAAATGATTAACTCTATCCAGTATAGGGGCTTCGAAAATCATCAGAGCTGTCTCATCAACAAACAACATCAAAGCTGAAAAAGAATGTGCTCTCACCCCATTTGAAAGCAGAATAAAATTATCTACAATTAAATTCACAAATAACATACGTAACTTTCTGGATAACCATATTTTCAGTCGAACTTTCAAAGCTTGGAGCGATAAATCTAGGCTCAAAAGATCTTCAACCCTGACAAGACCAGGAAATCAGAAAAAATATCAACCTTCAGCACGAGTCACTTGATATTCCGAAACAACCTTCACACACCCTGCATCTTCACCCGCAGACAATAATAAATCTAAACCTCCTACAACCTGTAACGTCGTGGAACTAGATTGAAGGTGTACGCCAAGCTGATTATTAAAGAATGCCTTATAACTGTGATCTAATCAAATGTTTATTTGACGACAACATTCAAAAGGTCATTGGAAAGAGAAAAAAATTAGTTACAAGTGTTCGTTTGATACAGCCAGCTAGTTCTATTTCATATTGGTGTCTGCATAGGGGTCAGCTCCTTGCTTCGTTTTTCAGTCGCCCGTTGGGTACCGCCTCAGGAGTCTCTCGTCGGTATGGATCCGGAGGCTCACTCCTTGTGCTTGCTTCCTATATCCGTCCCTAACGTCTCGCAGGTCAATCGTCGGAGTCGATCGGGGTCCTCCCCTTCTTCCTTCGTCCACAGGCTTCTCTTTTTAGAATCCCTGGTTTGAGTATGTCCGTAGTTCTTCTCTCCTTTTCCGAGTCCACTTTTTTAAACTCTAGGGGAGGGTTCACTCCATGCCCCTCATCAATCCCCATTGGCCGGCCTCAGGGTTTTGCACCCGGCACCAACGGTCTTGTACGTCATCCATTCGTGCAGAGATAACAAAAGTCCGGCACCTCTCAAAGGTTCCCGACGACAAGGGCCCGGCTGACATCTGGCACTTCAAACACCTCGCCGCCACCTGCAGAGGCGCCAGCATTAAAGACGTACAATCACTGCCCATGAATGGAAAATAATGCAGCGATGCCCGGCCCATAGTGTCCGCCAGTAACACAGTCGCCGCCAGTCCAGCTGTTCGGCACAGCACAATGTAGCTAAAGCCACGTGGTCCCCAGCTGTGGAGCCTCTAACGAATAGAGGGGACTCCTCCATTGTGACGACGTCACAAACCCTGCACTAAAAAAAGAACCCCCCTCGATAATCAAAGAAAAAAGGCGACCATACCATCGAAGAACTTATCACCCGAACTCAAAATCTGGCAATCGCCTATACTGACGACTCATACGACTGAAATCTTGATAGAGAAGGTGCAGATGTCTTCTTTATTTCTCCAAACAGAGAGCATGAGTGCCATAAAATTCAATTAGGGAAAAATCGCATCCAACTACACATGCGAACTCATTGCTATCAAGAGTGCATTGGAGATTATCCTTTATAAAAGCTTCTAAGAATCCAGCGGCATCGTCATCTTCACAGATTCAAGATCTGCGCTGAAAGCCATCCAGAAGAGCAAGTGCCAAATCAGCCACAAAATTATTCAATCCATCGACAAGATTATCACAGGAAGGAGACCCTACACGCTACAATGGATATCAGCCCACGTAAATATCTTCGATAATGAGAAAGCCGATGGACTGACCAAAGAATCCAAAACCTACCCTCATTCATCTAACCTCACGACCCTCATCGACGCCAATGAAGTTGCCAGCCGAAGGCTATTCAACAATAATTTTAAATATTCACTCCCAGCTCTAAATAGCATCAATAATACCTAGACTTAGAACAAAGCACGTAAAAGGAATGGAAATCTCAACTGACGGACAAAGAAGTTACACAAATAATTGCCCAAATTGCCCGAATGTTCAACTGTCCCCACAGCATGTCCTCAGCTGCCGAGAAAATCAAGCCAGGCTTTTCAAGATCAGCTCAGAAGACCCACCAAGATTTGATCTTCTCTGATACAGCTGTTGAGGTTGCCGAAGCTGTTTTCGACAGTTTCGGAGCGATCGAAAGCTTCTTTTTTTATTAATCTGCACATCATGAACACGTCAACACAACAGCAGCTCACTCTCTCCCTATATTTATTTATTTATATGTCTCGTTCAAACTTTCAATCGTTAATATAATACTTTCCATTTATCCAATCAAATTCAAATAATTTTTTTAAACTTGTAGCGGATGACACTCGATGTTAATACAGTTTTTTCAAATATTAATTAATTACCGGTTAATTAAATTAACTTCCGATTTTCGACACCAACTCAGGTTTGTCTCCATTGTTGTAACAATGTAACTGTTAAAACAATTACAAAAGTTGACATCGAAAACCGGTTTTTCAGCCAAACTAGGTGTGCAATGTTACAGCAATGCCGGCAAATCATGTTTTTTTTTCCAATTCCTACTATTAGTTTACTCTCTCCCTGTTCAAATTTTCAATCGTTAATAAAATACTTTCTATTCATCCATTCAAATTAGGAATTGACTTAATTTTTTTTTATATTACTTGTTTGCAATATTTTCAAAGAAAATAGAGAGGCGTAAATCTGTTTCAAAAACAATGCAAAGTTTAGATTTTTTTTAAAAAAATATTCCGCTGACCAAACATTTAACAGAATGAATTCAAACATACATATTAAAATATTAAATTCTCCCTTATTTTATGTATTTATCATCAAAAATTTATCAATTTCACTAATTGGCACACAACAAAAGCGTAGATTCTTTTGCATATTTCATTTTCGTAAAAAAAGATTTAATTGTATTCATCAGTAATGATTTGTTTCACAAAATCTAGTAATGACTACTAACAATGCTCGTGCTGTGTGAAAAATAATGAACAGATTATTACGTAAAAGACTATTTGCTTTGATGTCTAGGAAAATACATTGTTTGACATTAGGGAAACAAGAAAACGTCAGAATAAATACCTAACTATCTCGGGTTTTTATTAATGTTCTGTAGACATTTCTTTAAACATTTGCTGAGAGGATGAATAAAAGATGGAGGTAGTAAAAGGAATGCTGTGAAAATGAAAAAAAAAAGTTTGGCATGAACCAGATACTCAAGCTTTGATTTTTTCATTCCTTAGAGATGTCTTATTTTCTGATTTATTATTTGATTTATACTGTAGTACATTATATGAGCGATTGTTAAAAAAGAATGAAGAAGCAAACTAAGGTTCGGAATCTGCTGTAGAGTTTTTAAAAAACATATGATATTTTTGCACGTTCTTTGAATTTATCCTGTTTGTGGAATATTTCTATATGTGTTTGAGATGTATTTGTAAAAAAAATGCATATAATTTGGTGTAATTTTACATTTATCTTATAAAATTAATTAAAAAGAATTTTATGGAAAAACAAACAATTTTTACATGTTCTTTTCTATTGTTCAAGTACTGTTAACGAAAATAGTGGTTCCTTTGCAAAAAATTGATTTCCGAAAGTTTTAAAACTGTAGTATGTTTAGTAGAAAAAAATTGTTTATATGTAACACATTTACATTTTTGTTTTTTCATATAATACATTCTTATACTTACTCTGCCGAGCATTGACAAAAATTGTTTTTGTTGCTGATATTATTTCTCTATCAATGCTCAATTATTATTTTTTTAGATGAGATTTCCGAGCTTATTACATTGCGTCAATACGAATTCAGTGACAACAGAAATTAATTTCAATTTTAGAAAAATGATAGTAGATCTCTAAGTAAAAAGGATTTTTGCAATTTTTAGTTTCCCCGGCGCAAATCTTGCCAAGCAGGCTTTATTGGCGACAGAACACAATGTACACATAAAAAGAATGTAAATAAAATGTTCGTTCTCATTGGTTTTCCATCCATTTTTGTTGTAATGAAAAAAAGTTACTGATATGAAAAGACCGCGACTTGTTTTGCAACAATCTGATAGTAAAAGGTTACTAGAGAGAATATTCCATTTGGCGTCGGTTGTACCATTTTTGGCAACTTTATTGCTTGCGCCGGTGAAACGGAAATGTACCAATATTTTTTTTAAAAGAACAATGAAATGCTTTGAAGAGGCTATTTTTTTCGTCTCAGATAACGAATAAAATTTCCATTTAAAGAGAAATTTTAAAGATAGTGATACTGCGAAGAGCTTATCTCAATAGACACCGAGAAAAATAAGCAGCTTAGTAAAATTTATGAACACCAATAACCTGGTTTAGTTCTCAGTTGTTAAAAGATAGCGAGGTAAAAATTTTAATAATTATCGCTCCTCTCACTGTAAAGTTATTCAAGATATCTAATTATCAAGCAAGAATTTCTTGTGAATATAAATTTTGGATCACCTATTACCAAAAAAATAATGTCCAAACATATAGGCAAATATATCTAGGTTCGTAAAAGCCTTTTTAGCGCGTTTTTAACGTAGTGTAAAAAAAGCGCTATTAGGACGCAAATTTCGTCTTCGTCCTCGTTCCATATTTTGTCGTACATTTTTCTCAGCCAATAAGCAACCGATTGGCCTCGGATTTCCGGCATTTGGTCGCATTTGTGCCCTAGATGAGCCAAATCATATTTAAATTAAAAAAATTTAAAAAAAAATTAAAATTTTTTTTTTTTTTTAAGTATAGTACACATTATTTTTTGTTAGTAAAAAGTTCATTAGTTGATTATTGTAAAATACAACATGTGAAAAACGCGCTAAAATTACTTGGCCATACCAATGATTGATATCTTGTTTGATAGTTTCATTCGTATTGAAATAATTTTTATATGCACATTTTTAGCGCGTTTTTCACGTAGTGTAAAAAAGCGCTATTAGGACGCAAATTTCGTCTTTGTTCCATATTTTGTCGTACCTTTTTCTCAGCCAATAAGCAACCGATTGACTTCGGGTTTTCGGCATTGGGTCGCATTTGTGCCCTAGATGAGCCGAATCATATTTAAATTTCATAATTTTCAAAATTAAAAAAAAATTTTAAAGTTAAGTACTATTTTCTGTTAGTAAAAAGTTCATTAGTTGCATTATATTGTAAAATACAACATGTGAAAAACGCGCTAAAATTACTTGGCCATGCCAATGATTGATATCTTGTTATAATTATAGATGCAATACTTTTTTCATCTTAAAACTCTTCAAGATCCTTCTCAAAACTGTTACTAGTGAATAGGGGAGGAAAAAACTAAAATTCGTCTTTTTTAAGGTAAAAACCAATAAAAACTAAAATATTACAAAAAGAGAAAATATGTACCCTAAAATCATACGTTGTCATGCAAACAAATAAATAATAAATAAAAATAAACTGAAAAACATTTGATTATTTTAACCATAATCAAATTTTTTTGTTGTTAAAATTTTTGAGAACTGTCACACAAACGGTTTTTCCCCGATAAATATTAAGAAACTCAAAAGGTCTAATTTTTATATAATCGAATATACTTTTATTTTAAAAATAAAACTATCCCTCGATAATGAGATTTAAAATATTTTATTCTTTCAATAGATAACATTCTCTCTATTTCCTTAAAATATCATAGACATACTTGAAAGTTCAAATACGTTCTATGCATAAAGTATATTCACTGTAACATTTTAAAGTCAAACCAACTCCTCTCACTTCTCGATTATTACCACATTGAAAATGCAAATTTTGACACTAATTTTACCTTGTACCGAGTAATACAATTTTCTCTCATAACATTCTACGAATTTTCTGGGACCTAGAATTCCACTAATAGCATTTGGGAATGTTGTTCCAAAGAATTGATTCACATACTGTTGCTGTTGCCAACGTCTCCGAAATTTTGTGTGACATGAAATACATTACTTGTCAGATATATTCGGGGCTTGAGAACTGACGTCAGAATTAATTAAAACTAGATTTTAGGTACAAATATTTTATTACTGAGTTACACGGAGACGTTAGAATCGTATTTCAAAAGGATTTTTTTTCGAGTAAGCGAAAAAAATTAGCGAACAAATGTAATAATTTTAAGAAATCCAAATTTATGCTATGTTATTAATCTGAAATAAGATTTGTTCTAAGACTGTGCGAGAGTAATTGTGAGGGATTTTGCAATTTCGAACCACAAGTAACGAGGATGCGATGTAAGAATATGAGCCTCACTATCCGATTTCCACATCACATCATATCAAGTAAGGACTTCGAAATACGTTTGAATGTTAAAAGATGCACCCTAAATTCTTAATAATCATTGATGATCTTTGATGGAATGAGAGATGCTAAAACGTTTTATTTTTTTATGGATCTTCTTACATAAGTAGTTCTTACGACTTTCTCCCTTTTGAATCATTACAATTAGCAATGGCAGGAGTAAAAGTGCATAATAGGTATAAGCTTAGGAAGAGTTGAGTTGAGTTGTTTGAGGCGCAGCATGACGTATATGTGGACCGGCAGGTAGACGGTATAAATCAAATCCTCAGGACAAAGTTCAACATTTTATAACCGAAGTGGAAACTCGGAAATTGAGTACTAAGCGGCAGCTTCACTTAGCACTACTTGTTGAAAAAAAAGCTAGAGTCCAGACATTCACTTATAAGTCATGACTACTGACCTGCGCATGTGTCAAATACATCCATCATCTCGACCTAGAGACTACCCATGACGCCACCGGAAACTATTCTATGCAACGTTCAGTAAAACAGAGAATGAATATCAAACGCAGTACTGGCTAGGAAAAAATTCTTGTCTAAACACCGTTCACACAAAGTACCTCAACAAGATATACATTCTAATCTGGGAAGGATTGTCGTAACGACTCCTTCTATTGTGATTTGGCACTAGCAATGTTAAGAGGAAAAGCATCAAATTGACTTTTCAGCCCGGTTGTATAAAGCGCATCGAGGCTGATTGGTAAAGAGGTAACTCAAATTATATGCCGAAACCAAGGCTAACTTACCCTTATGAATTTTATTATGTGTTTATACAAAATATTGAATGACTTCAAGAATGTTTTTAATCCTTTGAATTGTTAAAATCTCACGATATCCTGGTAAAACGAACTTACAGTGGACCGTATTGGTTAATGGATTCGGGTCTTGTGAGGCAAGGCTGGTGTGCGTTAAATCTGTCTGTGATCAAGGTCTTCATATTGGCGCGCGCGTGGAGAGGATGTAGAGAACAAATTTCTAGTTCACGAGTTAGTCTCGTCATCCAATCATGATTCAAAATTACTAAACGTAACGGCAAAAAGCGAGGAAAAATAAGCAGTCGTAGATGTAAAAACAAATTAATACTTTGCCATTTTCCGCATATATTTAAGTTTTTCTTCATAATTCTGTTTTTTTTTAAATAGAAAAGAAACAAAAACAATGACTTTATATTTTTTTATAATAGAATAAGCGACATATACTATTTTGTGTCCTACAAGCAAAACTTGACTTAATACTTGGTTTTTTTTTAAATTGAAAAGTATATTAATTGTAAAATATTTTCTTTGAGAAAAATAATCATAACAAAATAAATAACTGGAACAAAAAAGTTCCACACGAAGTTTCGCAAATAATAGTTTCAGGTACCAAAAAGACACGCATACACGCACGTATCGATGGATAAACAATAAACATAGCATTCTCCCAACTATCGTAAAATTCTTAATAATCTGATAACACATTTTAGATATCTTAAATTCCAAATTATATAATATAACCAACGGAGCGAGAGAAAATATTGCTTAAAATTTGTATGGATTCTACTTTAATACAATACGAATAGTTGAGAAATTCCTCACTACTACAGCATATTTTTTAAAATTAAATTTATTATTGGTGAATGTAGGCATTTGGAAAGTAGTCAGGTTCTATTTATTAGTAGATATAGCCCTAGTGGTTTAGCGATAAAAAATGTTTAAAAAGCGCCTAGTTTAACAAACTCCAAAAAGAGTCTAAATATAGGTTATATCTAATAAAACGATAAATCAATGTTATTGCTAGATATAGATAAAAACGATTTTCTTTAAATAAAAGAATTATTTTCATAAATGCAGGAAGTTTATGCTTTATTGTGTCTTCGTTCCTTAATTTGGGAACCACGACTAAATTTATGTGGAAGCCAATAACGGTAGCGCACATCAGTCAAAAAGAATGATATATCATCAGCATCCAAGCACTGCTATCGTATAGTTTCAACAAAAACTATATTAACCGTTAGGCTGCTGCTATAAATTTAAAATAAGGGACATTTTCCCAGCAAACTGTCCTCCGGTTGCACTCCAGAATCTTTCAAAAGCACATGAAACTGGAAAGATTTATACGGTAGCGACAGTCTATCATTATTTTAGAGGAAGTGTCAAATACTTCTTGACATGGAGACTTAAAAGTTTGACCTACTTTATTTCGTCAAAAAAGTTTCGAATAAAAAACAGCAGCAGGTATTGAGACACCACAAAATGAACATGTTTGGACAAGTCGATGCCTCAGAGTACTAAGGTTAACTTCATTTCAGCTCTTTCTAATTGAATGATTCAGAATCGTTTGGAGTGGGATTTAAAAAAAATATGTTTGTTTATGTAATTATTTCTAAGGCAAAAGTCGAAAGAAATATTAAAATATAATGCATTGAATTATTTGCCGTAATGATTATGCCACTACTTAAAACTTTAATTAATTGATAAAAGATGATTCACAAAAAAAATGGTCTGTCTTCCCAAAATTAAATCATATCGATACTGTATCTATAACATATCGTCTGCGCAGATCGAATAATTCAATTATATACATTATTATTTATTGTGCTATTTTAGAAATACTTATCAGGCGCAATGAAAGTTGTTTTATTTTTTACAGTTTTCGAATAAATTAATTCAGTTGTAAGTTTGGGATACATATTCTGTTTATATTTCATCCTGCAACCTCATATTTGTTTATCTGATTAGGTTATCGTAAAGCCTGTTCGAAAGAAAGGTAATTTTGAAGAATTTTTTTTACAGCTATTCGTTATGAGAAATATTTTATGACGTTTTATCTGGCGTTTATTTTAACTTAGGGAGCTTCGAATTTTGATTTCGAATGTGTATTCTGAAAACAGTGAAATAGATTAATTTCAGTAACATATTTTAACGCAGTGGATATTATATTCAGGCAGCATTATTCAGCTAGGCAGAATGTTATGACATTATTTGGCGATGACAACTGCGAACGAGAAGTTCATACATGACTTCGGGCTGTAGTCGTTAACCTCTACGTATATTAGTTCACACACACAATTCATATTAAATTTAATTGCAAATCCAAGTTCGTGCCATTCCCAAGTTTTTCTCTTCCTAACTAAATACTTTTTCATTAAAATCTTGTGAATAAAAATATTTTACAATCTACTGAATGTAATGGATGCAGACTCAAAGTCAGAAATGTTTTATTTTCGTAATTCCATAACTATCTAATTTTTTGCAAGATATATTGATCTTTAGAATTGTGAACCAACACTTCATATTCTTTAGTGGAATGAAATAACGCTGTAGATATTCTCCCCAATTATGGACAATTGTATACTATACAATTGATTTTAGAAAGGTAGTTAAAAAAAGCCCAAACCGATGTACGTTAAAATAAAGAATGATATAGATTCCCAAAATATTATTCATTATTTGAAAATAATTCATATAGATAAATCAGCTTGCATGGATATCTGATGAATCAGTCAAATTTCAGAAGAGGGAGCTTTATTATTAGTAAAATTAGATTAAAATTTAATCCGTATGGTAAAAAGCAACTCACTCACTCATCACAAGGATATCCTGAACTATTAGAGCTGTAGACTTGAAATTTGGTACGCATGTCTTTTTTGTTGAATAGAAATCCGCTAAAAGGCCATATATATATAAATATATATATATGGGTATTTGTGAAACTAGACTCAACAAGTGGGTTGTGCGGGACTTCTTGACGAAAATTCCCATTTTTGAACTATTAGACGTATAGACTTGACATTTGCAAGAAATGTTTCTTTTGTTGAGTAGAAATTTTCAAGGAACAGGTTTTGCGAAAACCGAATCCTAAGGACGTGGGCGAGGGTTTAAATAGATTTAAAAAAATCTCGTTTTTGAACAATCAGACACACTTCAAATTTGACAAACACGTTATTTTGTAGTGAAGAGATCCACTAAAGAAACAAGTATGGCCGAAAGGAATTACGATAACGTAAAAGATAAGGAACTAGATTGATATCGGGCTGCTACGCTCCAAGTGCTGTTTGGCGGGATTCCTGAATTGTACCAAGCAGCGGTTGCTGTCGATTTATATGGAATCCAAGGTGGAGACCTAGCGGAAACAAATCGACAGGAAAATAATTGTAAAGAACTGTTTTGAAATATATTTCAAATGAAGAACATAGGATGAAGGTTAAAAATAACCAAAGCAATAAATAAAAATTAAATATAAATATAATAAAAATTATATATAATAATATTATGTAACATTTTTTTGTCACATAGTACAATTTAATAGTAATTATGATATATAAAAAAATTCATATAATTTTTAAAAAATAATTATAATTATAAATAGATAATATAAAAACAATTATATATAATACTCATTTTTTATTTTATTATAAATAAAATAATTACATAGCATGTATTAAAATTAATAATCAATATCAATTAATAAGTGTTGATAACTTGCAAGATTCCAAAAACTGCGAGTTCTTTCAATGAATTTCATCGAACAAGGAACGTTCAAAAACGCATAATTAAAAAGTAAAATAAATTAGGAAGGTGAGATTTATAGCAGTAATTAAAAACACAGCACTCATTCTTTCAAAAAAATATCCTGGTACTCACCCATGATATTAGATATATCCATATTCGAAAATAGCGCAAAATACAACAGAAGACTGAAATAGTAGTTTGAAGAACAAATGCAATGGAAATGGTTAAAGTTCTAAAGAAACTGAATTAAAATCGTCTAAAATTAACAGGGTTACCGCCGAAAAATAACCAATAAAAATTAACTCTAGTGTACGTTTTCCCAATTGGAACCACATTACCACAGGATAACAAATAAAGGTAACCATATTGTAATCGCCCATTCTTAGTGTTTTTAAACTGTAATTTATTTTTAACACGAAAAATATCTTTAACACGAAAAAATATTTCAGCCCTCTCAGTTTCGTGCTAAACGATTTTCACTGAACTTTTAAGTTACCTTAAAAGTGTTTTCCGAGACAAAAGCAGGAAATTGAGAGAGAGATTTCGCGTTTCTATTTCGTAACAAACAAAAAATACGTTGAATATATTAAGTAGGCAGTAGTTGAGATTTTGCATCGCTCTTTAATGAATCAAAATTTTAAACGGTGACTTTTTATACTTCCGAACTGATATATTGTCCTGATGATGGGACAAATTGTTAAAAGAGAAGAAATACAACGTGGTGTTTAGTCAAATCATCAGCTGGTACGCTTCAAAGAATAATGAATTACGTAATATCACAAGAAAAACATGAATAAGGTTAATATATACTGAATGGAAGCTAATTTAGAGCTCAAGATATGGAAAAAAAATAGTTTAAATGATAAATAATGTTCTGGACAGAAAATAAGAGAGATAAAAGTGTTTCTTAATACTCTCAGCCTTGAAGTTAAATACATGAGTTTCTTTATGTTTTCATAATTAAAAAAAAACGAAATAAAAATAAGTAGAACTTAATCAACTAATAAAAAGTTGAATTATAAGGTATAGAAAAAACATTCTAAATGGCAGACTCTCTTGAGTTCACGTGACTTTTTTAGTCACAAAGACAAAATGCCGAGAAAGACTATTTTCTTAGTTCAAGAAAAGTAATTTAGTAGTCGGGTTAATTATTTACCAAACTTTTATACAGCATAAGTATACTAGAACAGGGAGTGGCTTCAGCATTAATTAAGATTAACAAAGATTAATTAAAATTATAATTGGAAAGTATGAGTAAAGAAGGAATAAAAAGCTTAATTGTTGCTTTTGTGATGTAGATGTCTTAAGTATACTAAATTTAACATATAACTACTATTCCTCTTAAAAAGAATTCATAATTTCAGTCTACTCTTCTTTTATGTTGTTCCACGCATTTTTGCTAGTCCCGCTCATCTTATACCGGTATTAAAGTGAAAAAGAATTCTTCTATAGGGACTATAATTATTAGGTGGCTTAAAGCATAAAATAATTACGGCTTTCTTCCGCTTTATCAACTGCGTTATCTAAAGTTCAAGACAATTAACTTCTTCACTTTAGAATAAAAGAACAACACATCGACTTATTTATTTAAAACTATTATAAGCCTCACATTCTCATGCCTCATAAAACTCTAAGTGTCTGGAAAACTTTCTTTTTAAGTCAGAAGGGGACAGAAAACAAAGATTGCGAAAGAAAGAAACAAATTCTTCCCCTCCTTAAAACTTCCTGAATTTGTGTTGCACTTTTTCTTCTAAAACCCGTTGCCCACTTATCTTTTGTATGTGTGTGGAAAAACTTCTATTCTTTATCGACAAAATCATAACTGTCAGGAGCATTTAGAACAATCCACGACCGGGATGGTGGAGGGTCCACCCCCAAAAAGTTGGCAGAGTGCCACCAAGGTCACGAAAAGGACGAGGGCTCCCGTACGGTGGAGAATCGATCGCCGATGACCCAAATATACATTCGATCGACATTCCACCCTTCCTTTTTTCGAACACACACACACACACAAAAGGAATTCGAATACGTAATGGAATAAAATAATTCCTGGAAGAAGAAACTTTTAATGCGAAACGTTCCAACCAAAGAACCCTCCAATCGAAGCTTCGCGCGGTTTTCCTGGAAAAGATCTACCAAACGATCTTCGAGTTGGAGCATGCGCAGTGTTCCACGGGACGGTTGATGGGTGCTTGTGTTAAAAGGCGATGAAAAGTTTCTGTTGACGTCCCGGGATGAGAAATGGTATACGGAGCAGTCCTTGATTCATAAACTGTTCCATTATGGGCGGGTACTTAGTTATTCTTTGGATGGTAAATCATTTGGAATGGAAGTTCTGTGAACGTTTGGGGATGGGATTTGGTATTCGAAGGAGAAAGGAAAAGTTTTCGCTTAATGGTTTGAAGTCCAATTGCAAGCACTCTCTTAAATGTTTGGTGTCATTCTGGGGCTGCCTTATCGAGGCTAGATCACGATTTATGAATCGAGATTCACTGATAAAATTAAATTATTGTAACATTTGGAAAAATTGATGGGTAGCGTGAGACTTAGGAAATTAAATTACTGATTTTTTGAGGCTACACACTATTACAACACTATTTACATTTTGGTACAAGTTGTTCAAACTCTTAAGTCAGCGTTTCTCAAACTGTGGGCGCAAAAACGGTTTTTTACGAAAATCACAAATTTTTTTAATCTTTGTACAAATTACGGATAATATTCTTTTACAAACGGAAATAAAGTTTCGTACGATTATCTTCATAAATGACAAAGTTATTCAATGTTAAGTTAAAATTTTGAGCATCCTTTGAAAAAATTTAAAAAAAAAAGTTTTGGGCATTTTATTTTTTAAATGACTGTTTCTAAAAGAAAACAGCTTGAAGTTTTTTGTGTAGAATATCGTTTTAATAACACGAAAAAAAAATTCATACGCAACAATTTAGAAACAATTTGCATAAAAACACATCAGTTGTAACCCTTTTTTAAAAAATTCTTAAAAAATAGAAATAATTATTTTGCAAAAAAAATTATACCGTATTGTGGCGAAATAAATGATCTTTCCAATTCTGTAATTAATTTTTGTCTGATTTCAACAGTAAAAATTGGATGGCAATTTTAAGATGGTGGAAAACGTCGGATCACCGCTCGGCCGAAACGGAATGGAAGTTCTGCCAAGTAAACAACCCGCAGGAGTAAAACAATTAGGCGTTTTAAGGTTTTTAATTAATATATTTTCAACTAATTGCAATATCGGAATGAAAAATAGTTTACATCCTATTCTGAGACCTACTGAATATACGCACAAAATTTCATAAGAATCGGTCAAGTCGTTTCGGAGGAATTTTGTGTACAAACACTGTTTATTAAATTAACACTTGATAATTTTTACGGTTTATAATTAGTCCCTTAATTGCCGATTAAAAGTTACGCGATTCGCTTCCGATGCCACCGTTTTTAACGTAGTTGTGCGTATATGATGTGTTCTAAAGGGGGGGGGGGGAGAAAAGGAACAAATAAACAAATCTCTGAAATAAGTACATCCTTCGCAAACACTGTCAAGGTCCTTTTATTGCATTCCAAAGCCTTCGGAATAATTTTATGGATGGCAGTGCACAGAAAAGATCATACTTCAGACAGACGTATATATACGTCCGGGGAAAACAACGCTTTAGCTGAGTGAGACCCTTATATATGCCGGTGGCACTTAACATGTTCAAATAGTTTTGTAGCTTTAGCATCAAAGTATAGTATTATTGAATTTAATACATTGTTATTGTATGGGAAGTGGGCGCGATGAAAATTATGATTGTGAATATTGGGTCACAAACATTGAAAGTTTGAGAAGCACTGTCTTAAATACTTCCATTCCACAGAATATATTATTTGTAAATGAGGAGCAAACACAATTTTTCTTTTCGAGCGTTTCGAACGGACTGCCGTTCCACTCTCCTGCGGAGGGGGCTGTTCCTTCCAACACCTCGAATTTCACTCGAGTTTCTGGCTTGGAGGTGGGATGCAGCCGTTGGGTTTCTCACGGCCATCGGCGTGATGTCAGATTAAAGGACCTGTTTCAGGGGTGCATGTGTGGATATGTACGACGTAATGTTATCTGCATGGGGAAGATGATCTTGCTGTTATGAGGCGGGATAACGTTACTGCATGTTTGCGTGTCCATTCTTCTTTCTCATTATTTTTGTCTTTTTAATTCAAGTTCATAGATTTGAAAGAAGATTGATGCACCTGAATAAAACTAATGACATGCTCCTCATGTCTTTAGCAGTTTTATTCGTGATTGTAAAAAAAAAATAATCAAGTGTTTATTCCTTCAGATGTTACGTATAAGTTTTAATATTTGTACTCCACTAAAAATATTTAGGTTTGATTGAATTTTGATTTGCGTTGCACTATGAAGCACCACGAGGGCTGTTGACGATGGATTTTTTTGATTCATGATCAAGTGGCAAGGACGACACTTGAGCTGACATCCCTCTCTCCTAACTCCCACACCCCGCCAACGGAAGGACGTTTGAGTTCGACAGATTTAACGTGAATCAGCCCCGTTCTAGGACGGATTTCTAGTGGCACAAGATTTCGAATTTGGGATTTGTAATCACTTTGTGACAAATATCTTTGTCCATTGAAATTTATTCATCTTATTCGATTACTATGTCCTCTCTACATTTTTAGACACGAAGTTTCTCATATTTCTTTTGTGAATGAACATCAGAGGTTTTATTATATTGATATAAAATTATAGTTTATAAGCCTCATTGTGTGTGTGTTGATAAATTTGAAGGTATATTTCGATTTAAAAAAATATATACATTGTGGACTGAAATAATTTTCCTTTTTAAAAACGGTACACTTTTTTTAAGAAGATAGAATATCTATTGTGCCAACCTCTTTTTCCACAAACATTAAAGGACAATAGTAAGAAGTAATATAAAAAAAATCTTAAATCAATACCTGCTTAGGTCAACGAAGAAAAATTTTATTTTAGTTACTTTTTATTAAATAGTTACAATTAAAATAAATATGCATACACATATGACAGAATCACAATATTAAGTGGCAAAATAGAAAGCGATTTTCTATGCAATTTTACTTTGTATATTTGTTGTTGGACTATTTTTTTTGTTTTTACTTATTCATTAATTAAATTTAATTATTCTAAGAAAATATTTTAAAAAGAAATCACATTCTAAGAAATTAGACCATCCCAGGTGGGATTCGAACTCACGACCTTTGGATTAGACAACGCGCTATGCATTGCGCTACAGGGACACAACGAACGATTTTCCTTTCAGTATATGGTGTTGGACTGTTATTTATCTTTGTTACTAATTATTCATTATTTAACGAATTAATATTTGAAAAAAACTATTATTAACACCAAGTGTGATCCCCTACAAGTTTAAAAAAATTATTTGAACTTGAATAGATGAATAGAAAGTATTTTATTAACGATTTAAAATTTGAACAAAATATATATATATATAGGGAGTGAACAAATAGTAGGAATTGGAAAAGGACCTAATGAATAGCTTGAGATGTCTAATGAGCTGCACAGTGTTGTTGTGAATTGGCAGTTTGGTGGCTCAAACATCCAAGCCAAGATCAACGGCTTGGCTAGTTTAATTAGGACTTTTCCAATACATCTCAGATAGTTAAATACACAGCGATGATGCATGCGTCAAATAGATCTGTTATTGTAAATATAGACTATCAACGACGTAAATCAAAACATTCCAAATTGCGCTCAATACGTCAAGGGATGTAGGTCCGTTAAAGAAATGACAGAAAAAATATCCATTTATGAGAAAGTCTCTCGACAGCAAAAGACTTTCCTTTCAAGAAGAGGGGGTATGGGGCGAATCATTCTCCCTTAAATGCAACCAAAAGTCCTGGAACATCCTGCTTACAGTCCAGATCTGTCGCCTTGTGATTATCACATCTTTCGATCACTGAAGAAAAGCATTGAGGGTTAACAATTACATTCCGACGTAACGAAAAGGTTGAAGTTTTGAACTGGTTCCATGATCAACGACATCTTCGCGAACGGATTTCGTAACCTTCCTAAGCAATGGGACACCTGCCTTAACGCCATGGGGGTGATTTCTTTTAACAAAGTTTGTATCTGTCTTATCTCTGTACCTATGCTTTCATTTGAACATCCCTCATAATATGGCTGACCCAGCGAATTCTTTTTTTCAAGCTCAAACGTCTAATGCGGGTTACTGCGGACCGGCAGGTTCAAATCCTCATGTCAAGGTCAGCAACTTGTTGTAATGCAATAAATATATTACTATGAGGGATGATCAGGAAAAAAGGTAACAAGCCGCAGCATTTGAAAACTACTATTGAGGAGAAATTTTGACTCCAGAAAATTTTGTTTCTCCAGAATGGAGACAAATGGCGCTACTTGTCATGCAGCTGGTTTGCGGGTAGGTAGTGAAAGTTCCCAGACCGTACAGGACAATTGAAATGGCAACAGCTTAGGAAATTGGTCTCGTCTGGAAGTGCACGAGCCGTGATTCGATTTTTATGGGCAAAGAATGCGTCCGCATCTGCAATGAGCAGACAAAGTGTAGCGAAATGGTGTCACTCTTTTCAATCATTCAGACAGGATGTCGGAAACCGCAATATGACAGGGAGTGGCCAGCCAAGTTCTTCAAGGACAGAAATCAACACAGCACGTATTGAAGAAATGATTCAAAATGATCGATGGGTAACTCTGCGTGAAATCTCGTCAGAGCTGGGACTGAGCTATGGTAGCATGAAACATGTCGTTTTGATGTGCTGCGATTCAAGACCTGGCTCAATGAACAGGGACCTGATTTCTACCAAGACGGGTTAAGAAAGTTGTTCTGCGTTCTGATAAATGCCTAAATAAACTTGGTGATAGGCAAGCGCATGCCTCTTAATTCATTTTTGTATTTTCTGTCTATTGTGAATAAATATTTCTTTATTGGACTTGTAACCTTTTTTTTCTGATCATTCCTCGTATTAACAAAAATGAAAATATATTGATTGAACAACACTACTGCATTAAAATGATTAAATTTAATAAATGTCGAGAGGTTGTGATAGTCAAAGACATATAACGTGGTCACGAACTCTTGGTCTGCGTATTTTCTGTCGAACCTTGAGAAGTTGTGGTATAACTTCAGATCCGTTGAGTAGTGAGGCAGACGCTTGCAAAAGATTAAAGCTCAAATTCCACACAAAGGCTAGGTGTGGAAGTCTGGAGAGTGGGTACCATCCCAGGTGTCCGCCTCGTCAGTTGGTTGAGGTTCAAAACTTCGAGATCCATCACAAATAGCCATGGCGTTGTTTTGAAGTGTTTAAAATAAAATACTAATTAGCCCCTGCAAGTGTATTAATACTGATGCAGTTTCCACGATTTAAATATCCCATCAAAGGTAATAAAATAACCTTCATTAGTTTTTTTTTACATGAAAGTGCTTGCTACCCTAAAACCAATCGATTTCATTCAATAATATGAAACATGAATGCATGTGATGTGATATTGCATTTATTTTAAATGCTAAAATTCATTAAAAATGATGATATATTTACTGTATAAATTACTAACAAGCTTTATATATTACTATGAACATCTGAAAACAATACAGTGCTATTATTGAAACCAACTTTATTCATTAACGAATTATTTTTCTGAATTTTGTTTCCAATAATCGTTGCCCATGATCATTTAATTAAACTCTACAAAAATCGATATTCCTTGAAAAATCGATATCAAGAGACATTTCCATAAAAGTGTATTGAATGTTTTGAGCAATTTATTATTTAAATATATAGGCAATTTGAAATAAAGTGAAGTAAAGAAATGTTATTCCAAAATGTATCGAACAATGTTTAATTAAAAGTTGAATCGGAATCCGTTACTTTCAAAGGAATAATTTACGAAAACTTTTCAAAATCAATTAATTGTAGAATCTTTCATTAACTAATTAAAGGAAAAATTATAACAGAACAGAAAAAAATAAAATAAATCAATTAATCTCTATTAAAATAGATGTTTCTATATAAGAAATAGCTTCATTCCAACACTGTTCAACCAATCACTATGAAAATTGCCATGTATAAGTATTTTTTTGTGGAGAAGGTTCTTGTTCTATCCTCTTTGTTGAAGTTCCCCACCAGATGGCTCTACAGCAAAGCAACTTCTGCTCCGTTCAATCCATCGCCAAGTTGCCAACGGGGTCACCAAAAATGATGCCAACTTGGCTTTATCACCAACATTTCCCTATTTTTCCATTGAATCGCCATTATAATGTAAGGAACGGCGTTGCTTGCGAATTATACAATTTTAACATAAAATAAATACAACAGAAAGTATTATTAACGTATTACACATCCAGATATAAATTATTTACACTATTTTTAGAATTCATTACACGTAATTTGTAACAATGTGTTACTTTTGCTAAGCAGAGATCAGCTTAGGAAGGTGTTTTCAAAAATCGACCCACAAAGGAGTTACGGGGCGTTATAAATAAAAAAAAAATCTTTTTTATCAGCTATTAGACCTTAAGATTTAAAATTTAACAAATATGGGTTTTTTTTGTTCAGCTGAGATATGCAAAAAACTTTTTTGTTTTGTTTAATTTGCAATTCACTTAAAATTAATTTGTTAAAATTTTCTTTAGCTTTCAATCTGTAATGTTTAATTTTTCAATTCACCCGTGCGAAAAACGGGTATTCCAGCTAGTCATATATATTTGAATGTTTGTATAAGGTTCGTCCAACTGAAAGTGGAACTGCAGTCGTTTTGATAAATGTTTTCGTAGTATTAATAGATGACGGAGTTGAATGTGGAAACAGTTTTCATCTGCGGCTTGGACCTCATTATCGTCGGTAAATCGCCGTCCCTTTATTTTGGTGACGGACTTCGTAGAATTGAACCATGGTCAAATGACGAAGACGACATCTGAGCTGGCCTATCCTCTCCAAACTTCCAGACCAAAAGGACGACTTGAAGCCTCGACAAATTTAACATGCACCAGCCCCTCTACACCGCATGTCTTCAGGGGCACTAGGTATCAAACTCATGACACATCGGCCACATGTCCGTGATCTTGACCACTAGGCTACCTCGGCCACACAGACTTTGTTGAAATGAGCGATAAAGAATAATATCGAAAATATATTACGAGATTGTTTAAGACACATATGTTATATATTTTATAAAATACTGATATATATTTCAAATGTAAATTCCAGATGTATTTTAAAGCAGTGTTTCTCGAACTGTGAAGTCCCTCCCCCGGGGCGCGCTAACCCTACGAGGGGGGGTGGGGGCACGAGCGTATTGAAAAATCGAAAATAAAAGATTTAAAAAAAACTTATTAGTTTACTGAAATACATTGACATAATAAAAAATAAAATACTCATTTACACTGATATAATACTCTTATGAATATATCAGTACTGCGCAATGCATTTTATAACTAATTTAACAATACTAAGTTAAGAATAAGTTTATTAATTACCAATGATCCCATGGGTTTCTCGTATATACAGTTCTATGCAAAAATCAACACTTATCTTGATAATTTGTATGGTTTATAATTAATCCCTCAAATGCAGATTAAAAATTACGCAATCTCCCCAATGCCAATTTATCTCGCAAGCGAGCGTATGTGGTGTATTGGGACGGTGGGGGTGAGGGGTAGAAAAGGGATTAAAAAGCAAATCCTATGGAATAAGTAAATCCTTCGTAAACACTATCAAGGGGATTTTATTACTTGCCAAAACCTTCAGAATAAATTTATGGAGAGCAATTCACAGAAAAGATCGTACTTCGGAAAGACGTATATATACGTCCAAGGCAATTAATGCACTGGTTGAGCGAGACGTTTATATATGCTGGCGGTATTTAAGAGGTTAAAGTCGTGTTGCAAGATAAGCTTCAAAGTATTTATAAAATTCAATTCATTGTTATTGTATGGAGGTGGGGGGGGCTATGAAAATTATAGGTGAATATTGGGTCGCAAATATTGAAAGTTTGAGAAGCACTGTTTTAAGGAATTATTTATATACTCTGTCTAAAAATAATGTCACCGAACTTGATATAAACTATTTGCACAACAATTCGAATAAAAAGAAACATCGATAAACATCAAGGCTTTTGAATCGTTTTAGTCTCAAAAAGATTTATCTTCCGAAAGAGTCACAAAATAAATACACATTCCATCAAAACTGAAAAAAAGGGGGGACATTTCACAAAACCAAAAATACCGTAAAGTTACACCCACCCACGCCCTGATCTATCCATTAAACTCACCTCCGAAAAATTCTACTCGGATTCTTAAACAGAAATAAATTCCATCGAATGTCAAACAAACTTAAGCCATTTATCAGCGGAAGGGTACACAATTTTGTTGAGGGAACATGCGACAGAAGACAGTCTTTCTGCAGAATACATCATCGATAACGGATATTAAAATCCCTAGGGGTGAGATATCCTCCTTCGAGATCATTCGTAAACTTTCGGTCCGAATTTATGGATATCTATCTCCCCGGGTTATTCTCCAGAGAAGGAACGAACTCTTCAGTCAGCCATGACAGATTGAATGACTTCTCGAGAGAAGTGGAGTGTTCCAAGCAGCATTTGTAAGTGAGGGAGAAGTAATATTTATCAAAATTCGCAAGTGCAGAAGCGCTCAACGGCCAGGAATAGATGATTTACTTAAGTGAGAGTCTTTACCGGCTAGACGAAATGTTTCCGATGAAGTTTTGAATGATTTAGGTGCGCGCGTTGTTAAAGTTTTCGAACCTGTAATAGAAATAAAAATGGTAATATGCTGAAATGGAAGATTTTGCCGGCTAGGTTTTAGTTTTGTGAGGTAGAAGGATTTTACTTGTAGTCAGGGAATTAAAAAAAAAAAATGAATTTCTAAATAGCATGATCTAAATTAAGGGCTGGCAAATAACGGCCCACGGGCCATGTATAGTCCGCAAAGAGTTTTTTTTCGGCCCACCAAGACAATTAGAAAGCCAAATAGACAAAAAATGGTGTCTATAGTGGGGACAACATGTATTTGTCAGCGTGAGTGAGTGAGTGAATATTAACGTCCCACTGTTCAGCTACATGAGGGCTTTTGGGGACGGTCCGCGTAATTTTGAACCATGGTCAAGTGTCGCGGATGACACCTGAGCTGGCACCCACCACCTCTCCAAACTACCACACCACACCAACGGGAGGACGTTTGAGCTCTCAACAGATTTTACGTGTGCATCGCTCCCCTACACGGCGGGTCTTCAGGGGTACTGGGATCGAACTCATAACATGCTAGCCACGATCCAATGCCTAGACCACTTGGCTACCGCGGCCACATGTATTTGTCAGCAAAGCTTTTCTTGTATGAATTCAACAAAATATAGATGCAAGTTGGCTGATATGAGCTTGCTGGCTCTGTGATGAGAATTTCAATAAGCAATCTCAATCTTTATTAAAAACAAGTTATATATATAAAAAAAAATTTAAGTCAATTCCTATTTTGAATGGATGAATAGAAAGTATTTTATTAATGATTGAAAATTTGAACAAGATATATATAGAAATAGAGAAAGGGAGAGAGTGAACTAGTTGTAGGAATTTAAAAAGAGCATGATTTGTCTGCATTGTTGTAACAATGCACACCCGGGTTGGCTGAAAAACCGGTTTTCGACGCCAACTTTTGTCATTGTTTTAACAGTTACATTGTTACAACAATGGAGACGAATCTAAGTTGGAGTCGAAAACTGGTAATTAATGAATTAATATTTGAAAAAAACTGTATTAACATCAAGTGTCCTCCACTACAAGTTTAAAAATACTAGTTGTTTTTGGTTGGATGGATAGAAAGTATTTTATTAACGATTAAAAATGTGAACAAAATAAATATATATATAAATAAATATATATATAGAGAGAGAGAGAGAGAATGAGGTAACATTAGGAATTGAAAAACAGAAGAAAAATATTTTACAATGTACATTTATCTCAAAATTGATGTTAAAATGAAATGTACTTACAGCTTAAGATGATATGAAGTTCGCACAGTAAATAAATTGAAAAAAACCTGCCATTATTTTATTTGACTTATATTTATTGATTTTTATATAACTTATACCTTTTTCAGAGATGCAAAGTTAACTAATGAATGTAATTATTTTTAAAAAGGTGCTGCTATTCGGTATCCTCCACTTCTACTATGTGAACCTGAAGCCAAAACAATTGTCCACCTCTGATCTAAAGTATATTAATTCAACAATATCGTGAATAACTCTAAAAGACTGGGAATCAAATTTCAAAAATGGCGAAATTTCCTTTACATGAATCTCTCCCTTATGTATCTGAAGGCTTACTGTAAATACAGGGTGTACCAAAACTAAATGTCAAGCAGGCATGAAGTGAAAAGGAAGGGTCATATTCACCCTAAGAAAAAATTTTTTAAAAAATCCCTATCACTTGGTTAAGTGATGATTAGATTTATGAAAATGTGGAAAATTGACAACCTTCGCCACATTATTAGGTTTTGTGACCGCTAATTTAATTGCCTTCTACACGCGAATCAGGTTCTACATCCTTTAAAAGTAGTAGCGTAACGTACCCCCCCCCCCCTTTGCGGGGAAGTAGGATTTTAGGAAACCAAAAGGTTATGGTTTTGCAATCCTTTGTAAGATCTGGCTTGGGGCTCAAAACATAACTTCGAAGAGGGGCTTTAATACTTTTCGAAACACACCACTGTTTAAAAGTGATTACTTGATGAGTCGTGATTAACTAACTAAATTTATTTCTTCCACTGCTTCAGCAGTCCTTTAGAGCAGACCAGTTACATTTCCGATCGCTTTAAAAGATGTCAGATAGAGAGAGGGAGTGAACATAAACGTCGCACAGCTCAACTACAAGAGGGCTTTTGGTGACAGAACTCTTAATTTTGAACCATGATCAAGAGACGAGGACGACACCTGATATGGCACCCCCTCTCCTAACTACTACACCAACGGGAGGACGTTTGAGCTCTCGACAGATTTAACGTGCATCGTTCCCCAACACGGCGGGTCTTCAACGGTACTAGGTTCGAACTCTTGATACGCCAGCCACGAGTTTGTTACCTTGGCCACTAGGCTACCGCGGCCAGTAAAAGATGTCAGAAGGAAAACACTTCCAACAATAATTCATTAAAATACTATAAGAATGTTTTTCGTTTTATTCTTAAATTTATTGCTCATTTGAGTTGCATACTTAAGATTAAGTTTTTGATATGAAGTGATTTTGTAAAAAAAAATTATTCGTAATAATTGTTATGGATAGAAGAATACCAAGTGTTGCACCATTTTGGAATCTTAATTAAATAAGTCATCTTTAAAAACAACTTGCCTTGGGTAGTATATAATATTTTTTTCATGGAGAGTCAAAGTTAGGTAACATTAATTTCTCTGACTCAACCTGCATTAATTTTTTTAACTAAACCAACAAAGTTTTTTTTTGCTCAATTTGAGACTAATTTATAGCACGTCTATGTAAGATCTCATTAGTTCAAAATTACAATAAAATTGTGAAATTTGTGGTCACAGTACCCAATGACGAAATGGAGGGTGTTTTTTTCTTCACATTTTTAAAAAAAGCTAGTCATCACTTAACCAAACAAAATGGAATTGTTTTTTATTTTCTCCAGAACTGGTATGATTTTCCCCCTGTGCCTGCATGACGTTGAGTTTTGAGACACCCTGCATATTAGAAAAACACGCCAAATATTAATCGCGCACAGGCAGATATATCTACAATCTTTGTATAGCAATAAAGTAATACAAAATCATTTTATGTCAATTAATATAAATTAAAATGAAATACTACGCTCATTCATTTCGTTAAATTAATTGATAAAAGTTTAAGACGCTCAGATTTATTTAAAATCATGATGTTCAAAAATTAATCAGTTCTCCAATTAAGATTAGATAATTAATTTTAACAGTAAAAATTTTTTGGGTGCAAATTTAATTTCTTTCAGTGATTTAACTATAGGAATATTTGAAACAAAATATTTTTAAGCATTCACCAAAAATGTGAACAAGAAAGTATTTGGAAACTATATAGATGATAATGCTTTTCATGAATACATATTAAGCGAAATGGCAACATCGTAGTTTTATAAGCATACCGATGAAAAAGTAGAATTTACGCTACTGTAATTTTCTGTAAAAATTCATTTTAAAGACCTATTCATTTTAAGTATTCATTTTAAGAGATCCTATTCATTTTAAGGACTTATTCATTTTAAGGACCTATATTCTCAAATTTGTTTGAACTCCCGGTAAGTTATGCCTTATTTTATGCCTTACTCTACATTATATAAATTGTGAATAAAATAGTTTAATTATAAAAATGTTTCGAATTTTATATAGGCTGTTTTTTTTTAATATTCTACTTCCTCAAAGGGCAAACAAAGCATTTTACTTTAAAATCGAACATCTTGTTCTTGTTGGAAAACTTAATTCAAATCTTTAAATTATCTTCCGAATAGAGATATTCCTTGCGAAATCTAAAAAGAAAGCTATACGATTCATATTTTAATGTGTAAACAATGGGTAATTATCACTATTTTAATGTCTAGACGAAGATGTACCGGTACATAGACGAAAAACTAATACATGCATAAAGGTTTAAACATAAATGGAAAATATGTACATGGAACGATACTTAATTGAGAAATAAAAGTATTCAAATTAAAAATAAAATGTGCAAACACCGAAATTAAAGTACATATTTTATGTTATTTTATTTAAATAATACTTAAACATTCTTAACAAGTAGTTCAGACCAGGGGTCGGTAAACTTGTAACGGGTCTATCCGCGTACCTCTTAATAATCCTCTCGGGGAAAATCTTTCTTTAAATATTATTCAATTGAAAACTTTTTTTCCGAAGTAGAAGACGTGGTCTATGTAAATTATGTCGTGTATTTAAGCATTAACTTTCGGGTTCGAAAAGAGAGAGAGTTAGAAGCTAACTATTATTGAGGATTAACGTAAGATGGACGAAAGTGTTCAGTAGATTATCTGCTTAATATTTAAGATTGAGGATTTGTCAATTAGATAATTAAATCGGATTAGCGTTGGCTTGAAGTCGTTTAACTTAGAACATATCTTAGATTATTGGAATGTGTACGGCTAAGACATTCCTAAAGTAAGTTATTAAATTTATAATTAAATTTACTTATATCGTCTTCCTCGCTCTTGTTCCCCTATTGATTAAGTGGTGCATTTCATAATCTTAATTTTTATAAGTTTGTTAGGTTGTTGAGACTTGTAAATAAAAATTGTGTTTGTTTTGACCTATGGCTAATCTTCCTTCTAACTCTTGTACACAGATGGTTGGGACAGACCAACCTTCACAAACTTTGGAAAGAGAAGAGCCACACATTGTAAGTGAAACAAAACAACAAGGGTATCAAAGAGCCATGCCATCCATTTCTGTAGAAACTAAGAACTATCGAAGATATTTTTATCTCTGTATCTCAATACAAAAACAGCTATTATCAAAATATCATAGTACAGTAGAGTCCCGATAACAGGCCACACACTTTTGCAGTTCGAGGATCTAGAACGATACCAAGCAAGACATTATGTCCGATGCAGTCTATTACTGCTGTCACAGTTGATAAAAACAATGCCAGACAATGAAGAGAATATCATCATTGAGGACATCGTACGAACTCCTAAAATATCACATAGTAAGAGACTAAAGGTTGCCGAAACCACCCTGCAGTCTTTTGAAAAAAATGCGTCGGTAATGGATTCACTGTTCCTTCACCGTCATTGTGATGAAGCAGCGAAATACAGAGTGCAGTAGAAAAGACAACAGGACATTACGCATTTCTTTTTAAAAAGTAGCTAGTTTTATGCCTTTATGAAGTATTTTTGAGGCGTGCCTGATCAGGTAAATTGCTGCATACTTTGTATTCATTGATTTGAATGTAGTAAATGCTTTATGCCTTCATAAAGCACGCACTTTTCCTTTTTTTAGACGTGTTTGGGAAGTTTATTTTCTGTTGTATTCTCGAGCAAATAATACATAAAAGTGCAGTACAATATTTTCTGAGGAAACACTCGCGCTTATTTTTTAATCCTATTCTCGATTACCTGGCATTTTCACAAACTTGACAACCCTTCAGTCAACATTAGGCTGAGGTTTCGGGACTCTACTGTATATATATATATTGGGAATTAAATTTTCAAATCTCCTGAAAAAAATTCCATACCAATAACCCCATAAGAGTTTTATTCAGGAATTTCATGTTTACCATAATAATTAAAATTGACATTGATTCACTCCTTTCTTTGGTTGTTCCCTGGATATGAATGTCTTTTCAGCACCTTTTAATTCTTAACGTATCCGACTACCCTAAAATTGTGAATTTTGACAAAAATTGACAGTTTTTATGGTTTTATTTTATGGGCCATATTAATAGCTTTATAAAAATACCAGGTGTATTAACTTCCGTTCACTAGAACAAAAACTACAGGTGTTTTAGTAAAATCAGATGCCATTACTTTAAGCAAGATTTCATGCTTTAAAATGCGTTTTACTCGAAATGTGTGTGAGTTTTTTTTTAAATGCTCAAACGGGGCCAGCGATTGTTAAAAAAGATTTGAAAATAATGAACTGAAATTTTTTCTGTAAGTTCTGTATAATAGTAGAAGAGTCTTAACCTTCAGATTTATCGATCACTGTTTTATTACAAAATTTACAGTCCCTTATGTTAATATAACTGATTTTTTAAAGCAATTTCATATAATAACAAAGATAAAGTGCTCTAGTTTTTGTAAAAATTAAAATATCTCTTATCCTTAAGGTCATTTCAAACATGAATAACACAGCAACACATCAAAATTGAAAATTTGTTTATGAACTTTTGTTACAGAATGGGCCGCATTTATGTTATTTTTTGTCAATTTTTACCCATTTTTCCAATTTTAGCAATAATAATTTCTTTTTTATTCTTAGTTTTAGCATATTTTTCTTAAAATGTACTAAACGAATCTAAAAACGAAACAAAAATCCGCATATCTCCATTTTTTTAAAAAAAAAAGTTGTCGCATGTATTCGGATACCTTAAGCATATTATAAAATATGGAATGAGTTTGTTGTGTTGAAGGCTTAAGTGTATCTCCTGTACATTTACAGATGCTTTTGAATCCATGCTTGCAAATAAATAATAGTTGCTGGAAATCAATTTGAGGAGTGTCTTTCCATGACGGCTTCTTTACTAAAGAATTAGACCTTTATTGATTTAAAACTTATTCTAATATTTTCACCAATTTTTTGTCAATAAACTTTATTAATGAAAGACAATGAAATATACTTTCTTAAAAATATTTATCTGTATGTGCAAATACAGTTATATATTTTCAATAGATAACTATAAACAAAGAGAAAGAGAATCAATGAATTTTAGTACACATCCATATTTTTAATACATACAGGGTGTTCCAGGATTATTGAAACAAACTGTAATGGGAGGTAAGGGACATCACGAGGATCCAGATCCGCATAGCAACTCATGGTTGGAAACAGCAGGGGGAAGCAGTATGGCAGGTACAAGAAACGAAGAGACAAGATTGAGATCATCTGAAATATTTATTGGTCAAAGATATTACATGTGTGGGGGTGGAACTCTCTGAAGATGGCATAAGAGTAAGCCTTAACGTTGCAAAACGCAATGAACACTGCTCTCAGATCTTCCTTCGGCAGCAGTGATGGCTTGTACGTCGGTATTTGGATTACTTCGAACGGTATCCAACAGGTTTTGTTCTATCTTGGAATTCGAGTTACTCGTGGCCCTCACAATGCCTATTACCTCATAATGATCCATATTCACACTAATTGTGATGCAAATTAGTACAGATCTGGCGAGTCGGTGCATTTTTCAGTGGGTTCGCGATTTAATCTTTCTTCTGCTCGTGCATTTCTTTCTACCAATCCATAAATAAGGTGCATATCAGCCAGCTCGGTGTTCGTAACACGTTCCATCCACCTCAGTGAGTGATAACAGCTCAAATGATTGTGGTAATTCAGGTCTGTGTTTCCTCCAATGCTCTTACGAACAACGCCAACTAGCGCTGAATGGAAAAATTTCCGACCATAGGTTGCAATGCACTAATCTGAATCCGTGGCGTCCTCTACCCTCCATAAAGTATGTCCCAATAATTATGGGACACCCTGTATGGTCATAAGTCTTGTAGCAGTATCATCTACATAAGCCAGTAACAGCCTCCTGGCTATTGTAACAGCTACATTAGCCAGTAACGGCTAATAAACCTAACAGATTTTTTAGCCAGACACTGAACTAAAAAAACTCACCCATCACGCAGCTGTCGTGGCGCTATCTACGCAGAAACCAAAGTCATCAGATCCACTTGATGCAGCAACTTAAGTCGTCAGACCCACTTGCAACTGCGACCCAAACTGTCAAACTCATTTGACGTAAGACCACCAACTAACCGCAACAACTCACACGTTCGCTATAATAAAAATATCGTTCGTTCACCTGTCTACCGACTCACTGGTGGGGGAGTATTGTAGCGTTATCTCCTACTTAAGCCAGTAACAACCTCCGAACAGTGGTGATAACTTTTGTCTAGCAGTATGTTAGGTACTTACGAATCAATAGGTCACGGGTTCTATACTCCACTGTCTAAAGAGCCACAACTGTCTTTGAAAAGAGCCGAATGCGGCTCGCGAGCCAACCCCTGGCTTAGGCGATAAGTCGTAATATTTCAATGCAGTTACCACAAGCAAGCTCGATTATTATGCAGAACAATTTTGAAGTAAATGAAATTATTTTTAAAACGTAATTATCTTTGAACAATGTTTCAAAAATTCCATATAGTTGTGTCTTAAGAACAGTTTTTTAAAAATTCAAAAGCATAAAAAATGGTAGTTTAAAAGACGTGCCTCTAAATAATAAATGAAAATTAAAAAGAAATATTTGCTTACATATTGTAGCAAGTATTAACTCCATTAAAGCACCATTTCTTCAAAGCGTTTACGATTAGATTGTAAAAAACAATCAGTATTTGTTAGCGAGACTTTTTACTGCTAATGAGAGTACTATCTCTCAAGATTTCAGCCTATCTACGCTCTCCCTTGGGAGTACAACCCAATCAGGATTTAATAACTCCCAGTTTGATAACTCTTCCGAATCTCGAGCGAGACTTTTTCCTACTCCTCTCTCGTGAAAAAAGTGACCAGAATAATTGAATCGCTTCTTTGGACTTAACAAAAATGTTCCAGAACAGAAAGTTTGTTTTGATCCAATTTTTTTCTGATAATAGGACTACAAGTCTTTCTTCTTATAGTAGATAGTTTTTATCAGCGATATGTTTTATTTATAAGGCGCGAATCCAACTTTTGAAGGTATATGTGTTCTTTCTGTTAGCTGTCATAAAGTATTTGGAAACTACGTGTGTTCTTTGGGGTCGCTAGCTTGAATTTGAAAGGTACTCGACATTTTTGTCCAGAGAAGCAAGAATAAAAAGATCACATATCAATGACTATATTTCAACTATATACATGTGTATGTATCACGTTCAATTTCTTTCGGCTTTCATGGAAGATGGAATGTATGTATTACGAGTGAGTATACGAATATATTTTAGAATTCAATGGAGAATTTATAACCTTCAGAACTATTGGTTAGTTTTTCAGTGTAGATTCAAATTTTAATCAATTATGCTCTATCTCTTAATATACTGGGACTTACCTCAACAATGAAGCAAAATTTTAAAAAAACAAGCAATATACATTTAAAAAAAATTAAGTCACTTCCTACTTTGAATGGATGGATAGAAAGTATTTTATTAACGAGTAAAAATTTGAACAAAATATATAAATAAATATACTTATATATATAGGGAGAGAGTGAACAAGTAGTAGGAATTGAAAAAAAGAGCATGGTTTGTCTGCATTTGTTTTCACAATGTACACCCGGTTTGAATAGTTCGGTTGAAAAACAGGTTTTCGACGACAACTTTTGTCATTGTTTTAACAGTTACAATGTTTCAACAATGGAGACGAATCTAAGTTGGCGTCGAAAACCGGTAATTTATTTAATTTAAATAATGAATAAATATTTGAAAAAGCTGTTTTAACATCAAGTGTCATGCAGTACGTTTAAAAAAATTTATTTGAACTTGATTGGATGAATAGAAGGTATTTTATTAATAACTAAAACTTTTAACAAGATATAAAGAGAGTGAGCTATAATAGCAGGAATTGAAAAATCCATACTTATCTTAATAATTAAATATGCTAAAATATACCTAGCTTTGAAAAATACGCCATTTTTTAAATCATCATACAATCCTAAGCGATTGCTTAGAATTCCTGAAAAATAACTTTAAATTCCAATTCCATCTTTTCAAATAGTATCTAAAATACAATTCACGTTTTCGATATCAGATAAAATATTTTTCAAAATGTCCCATTTATTGAACATACGTAATCTCTTAAAACCACTTTGGCAAGCATTAGACCATGATATGCTTACATGAGTACATAAAAGACATTTTTCAAGTTACTTCTCAGAAGCAGTTCTGATCAAATGCCCATCCATGCAAATCCTGAGAATAAATTCTACGATCCATTTCCTCGTAACCGAATAAAAGGAAATTTGAATGAAAGGCCTTGCATGACGGCATTTATTCACAGATTGAAACGCATTAGAGCTATCTATACAGAAGCACGCCGTTTATCGTGGTTTAAAGGCCAATTCAGATTTTTCTCAGGATATATTTCAGATTACTTTAACGCATTGGTACAGAAGTGGCAATCAATATAACCGTAAGAAAGTCTCGACAGTTTTGAAATTTCTTTCCTAATACAATCGACTCTCGATAATTGGATGTTGAAGGGACCAATGAAAAACTTCAAACTATCAAGAGTTTAAATTATCAAGGTAGGAAAAAATTCCCAAAATTTTCAAAGAGAAATTTTTTTCTAACACATTTAAATTTAAAACTATGTAAAAGAACAAAAGATGTACATGTGTATAAAATTATTTTGAAATATTTTTAAAAAGAACATATTATATACAGTATAAATATTATACAGAAGTTAAAAGCCTTGCATTAAGAATGCACATTTTTGTATGAGAAATAACTTTTAAAATAATACACACTGTACATAATTAATATTTTTTGACGAAAAAAATTTGTAACTTTTAAAAATTTGTTTAATCTGTTATCGGTTCCCTCAGACACTGTCCCCAACATCATTGGTTCTTAAAGGCAGGGTCCAATCCGGCCCATGCCCTATTTGGTGCCAGTTGCCATAAGTCACACAGATGAATCATAAATCGTCATGTTTCTCCGAAGCAAAATACACATTCCTACGCATCTCTTTTTCTAAATTGCGGACCATCCTTTCTGAACACATGTATAGAAAGGAGACGTGTTAAACGAAAAATATTGACAGCTGACAACAAGTGCGGCCGGTCTATTGTCCACTTGAAGAAGGCAATAAAATTGTCTTTTTGCTTGAGGAACCGTGAAACACTAAGGAGTGGCAGATAGATGGTCATTAAAGGGACTATGTTATAGGAGAGACAATACAACACAACCAGTTTGCTACAGGACTGTACATGATAGTGAGCGTTCGAATTGTCGAGAGTTTTATAAGATAACTTCGAATTATTGCGTGTTGTAGTCTGGTCAGCCACAGATTTTACTTACTTCGAGTGTACCCAAAGCGTATTGTTTTAGTTCGAAATATCAAGAGTTTTTCTAGGGACTCAGCATGTACTTCGAATTATCAAGAGGTTCGTATTATCGAAGGTTTAAAATAGCGAGAGCCGGCTGTGTTTTCAACCATTACATGCGCCATTTTTATTATTTTAAATAAAAAATTTGAATAATTTATTTGAAAGAAATGTATTAAAATTTGTGCTCATTAAGGAGAATTAACGATTGTTTTGTAAAAACGAGTAAATTTAAAGAAAGGATTTCATAATAAAGAAGAAGATTTATCTCACTATTTCTGTATTGTATTTTTGACCAGACGTAATTACGTCGTTCGCCATGATTATTCGCCATTTAAGAACAACACACTGTTCTTTAAGTACTAGGAAAACTGCAATGAATTATTAATTATATTTTAATAAATCTGAAAATGCATCTATTTCGTTAATGGACATGAGGAAACATTAAGTAAGCCTAAAGGAATGCTTATGTCTCTCTCTTTCGCAATTTTTAGCAAAATTTATAAAACACACACACAAACAAAAAAAGAGAAAATATATCGATTTAAAAAAATACTTAATAAAAAAAATATAAGCATACTTGCCGTTACTCGCCCGCTTCGCTGGATATTTCAAGATAATGTATGACTATATATATATATTTAAAGTTGTTGTGTGATATTGCACTAAACATACGATTGTATTCAAAAGCATTTTTATAGCCTTGATTTATAAAAATAACAGGACAAAGTTTTTAAAGCAGAATTTAACTTTTATGCCCCAATACACCACTCCTTGGGAGCCGATATCCACAAAACCCATACTTTCTATACTCAACAAAAGAAATATGTTTGTCAAACTTCAAATCAGTAACAATAACATTTAAAATATATATTTTTTTATCTATAACACTCTAAAAATCCCCCTCCCCTTCCTTTGGAAGTCGTTTCCTGCAAAACCCCTTTCCTAACAGATCTCTATTCAACAAAAGATGCCCTCTTGCTAAATTTCAAGTATGCAGATATAATAGTTTTAAAAAAAAGGGAATTTTTTCTATAATACTCATGGTCCTCCCACCGGGAATCGGTTTCCTGAAAATCCGTTTCTAACCCTCCGCTAGGCGCGCGGCATCTCTCAGATGCATCACCTCATACTTACGGTTGCGGATGATTTAATCATTTTATTCATTATTATTTATTTTTATATCTTTAACATTAAAATATATTTAACATCAAAAAATGTTTAAAATATAATCATAAATTGAAATATTTAAACACAAAAACGTCAAAAAGATAATGGTTAGTTATCATTCTGCTACCACTGTTTACATTTTCAGATGCCTTTTTGCAGTCTTCACAAATCACCATACAATGTTCAAGGCACGTGGAATTTTCATATAATGCATTACAAAATTTTAATAATCTTTTCTTAATCTCCTGACAAGAGGGAACAGTACCTTCTCTTCCAAATTCCGGGTGATGTTTCTCTTGGTCTTGAATATGGCTTTGTATATATCAGATATTTCCACAATCCAGAATCAAAATGAAGGAGGCATGTGGATGTTACTCTTTCAGACTGTCTTCGCAGGTGCTCTTTCAAAAATGCGTGACCTAGTTTTCCTAGATATGCGTGTGAAGATCTGAGTGATTTTGATTCCCATATAGATATTTTAGGAGTTTATTCTAGTTACATTGAGGATTGAATAAATACAGTTACTGGCTAGGCGTATGGCATCTTTCAGATGCATTTTAGCTTCCAGCAGAAAAAAAAATTATCATACAGAAGTTAAAAAATACTTGTTTCAAACTGAAAACTACACTATTTCACAAGAAAAAATGCAAAATTAACGAAATGGTTGAAAACTGACGTCATTGGGCGTGTTGCATCTATCAGATCCAAATGACCCCGCAGACCGAAAAATGAAGAAATCACCCGCTTCCTTGACACTGAATCCAAGGGCGAGTGACAAAAGGCAGATAGAAGAAGGAAAGGTGCGTTCCAATCCACCATAAGGACGCAGCACCGAAACTATTCTTATTATGCATCAGGGAGATTCGAGCGCCTAACGGAGGGTTAAGTGTTGCCAATTTAAAAAAAAATGTCACCAAAAGCAGTGACCGTTTTCAAAACATGAGCGGGAAAGATTTTTTTCACTACTGACTCAGTATCAGATCATTTGGAGATTTTGCAAATACACACACAAACTCTTCTTTAAACAAGGGGGTGTTTCGATAAAATTTACTTGAAATAAATTTGCAATTTTTTTGGAGGGCGGGGATAGGTTTACGGCTCGTTTGAAATATCAGCGAAGCCCCATGCATACTTTGGAACGATACGATCAACAGTGTGAATTTATTTATGTCCCACAAAAAAAAAAAAAAAAAAAAAAAAAAAAAAAAACACAACAAAAACAGCAAATACATAAACATTCAAATTTATGTTCACGATTAAAATCCTACAAGAAAATTATTTCTAGGAAATATTACGATGCAATATATTTTTATTTTATTTTTAATGGGCTGGGGATTGGTGTTTTATCAATGCAGATCTAGTACAATCCCTGGGAGCTGAAATCTCACGATGCAATATTTTTCATATGAATTGCTTTTAAAATATATTAATTACTACTTTTGAAAAAAATGAGTGAAACATAATATTGAGTCTCGTAAATTTTTTTATGCCTTCACATTTTATTACAAATAAACACACCATTTATTAAAAGACTTATTTGTGCAGTAGAAAGTGATTTTTTTCACACACACATAAAATTTTCATTTGTATTTAGAATAGTGTGTAGAATGTCTTCTATATACAAATTGAGAAGTGTATAAGATGTGGTTATAACCTTATGATAATCATTTGTAATTATAACTTAATAATTATATAACAAATGTACAATTATTACTTTATGGAAGGTAAAGGTCAATACATGTGCATAAAATGCATCATTAACAGAAAGAAAAAGGCAATAGAATGCAATTAAAATAAAAGGTATCTTTATTTGAAACAAACAACATAAATTTTTTTAAGTCAATTCCTTCTTAGGTCAACAAAGAAAATTTTTATTTTAGTTACTTTTTTATTAAATAGTTAAAATTTATATAAATATGGATATACATATGACAGAATCACAACATTAAATGGGAAAATAGAAAGTGATTTTACTAGCAATATTTATATTTTCCTTTTTATATAGAGTGTTGGAATATTCTTTTGTTTGTATCTCTTTATTCATTCATTAAATTTAATTATTCTAATAAATAGTACGGAAAAAATAAATCATATTCTCAGAAATTAGGCAATCCTAGATGGGATTCGAAGCCACGACTTTTGGAATAGAAGTCCATTTGAGCTGCAGAAAAACAATGAACAATTTTCCTTTCTATATATGCTGTTGGCCTATTATTTTTGTTTGTTACTATTTATTCATTTTTTAATTTAGTTAATGAATTAATATTTGAAAAAAAAAACTGTATTAACATCAAGTGTCATCCACTACAAGTTTAAAAAATGTATTTGAACTCGAATGGATGAAAAGAAAGATTTTACTAACAATTGAAAATTTAAACAAGAAATATAAATATATATATATAGGAGAGAGAGAACTCATATAGTAGGAATAAAAAAAAATTCAAATATTTTAGAAATGAAAATAAAAGTGGTTGTATTATGCATACACTGAAAAGTATTTACATATTTAAAAGTGATATTTCCAAACCAAATTGATGCATTTCGAAAATTAATAAGCTCTATTAAAATTTTAAATTGTAAAATAATATTATTTTAAACGCAATATTTTCACATAATAAATATTTAATATAACTAGGCGATGGAGCAACCCCCATTGAATAAATTATACAACCCTCACAGTACATCTTAAAATAGCATAAATAATTTATATCTGGATGTTTAATTTGTTAATATTACTTTCTGTTGTATTTATTTTATAATAAGAATTGTAGTATTCACAAGCAATGTTGTCCCTTACACAGTGGCATAACGTACACCCCCGCATCGCAGGGGGGGGGGGACTGAAGTCTGACTGCCGCCCTTTGTAAAAACCAGCTTGAGGTCCTAAAATCTGACTTTTGCGGGGGAGGGGGCAAATGTTCTACGTTACGCCACTGCCTTACATTATAATGGCGTTTCAAAGGAAACTTGGCGAAATATTAGCAATACAGACAAGTTGGCATAATTTTTGGTGACTTGGCGACCATATGGGTGCTTCTGAAAAAACACTGAAGAAATCTTTTTCATCACGATCTATGACGAAGTGGATTTTTTGAGAAAGTGCTGGTAGATAGGGGGGGGGGGGGGAGGAAACCCCTAGGCAAATCGTTTCTGGCACTCCTCTTCAGTTTACAACCCATTTTTCCTCTCAAAACCTTTTGTTAAATAATTTTTTTTACAGTATCACAAAAAAACAATTTTATTTAGTGAGACATACTTGTATTGCAAAAGAGTTCATTAAGTTTTGCTGTCGTAGCGATTATACTCAAATAAATAAATGAAGAGGAGAATATATATATATAGCTTAGGTCTCGCATTTATAAATAAATCTTCTTTCAACTAGAATTCAATCAGAAAGTTATTTACGCGTTTACTCAAATAAATAATAATTCCATTAAAATGGTTTTTCTTCAGAGTGTAAAAGATATAACGTGCAGAAACAATCTATTTTCTTCCTTATATTAAACCACATCTGTTACTGAGAATTTTTACTGCCGAGGAGAAATATCTTTCCGGGATTTAATCATTTCTACGCGTTCCCTCGTGAATTCGACCAATCAGGACTTAATAACTCTCAGGAGATGATAAATCTTTCCCAATTCCCAGTCATTCTTTTGTTTTTTATTTCTTTTCAGTTGAAAAGGCCATAATTACTTACAAGAATCAGGAAATTGAGCTGCTGCTGCTCTGATTTATCTAAACTATTCCGAGATTATAAATTTGACTTGATCCAATTTTTTATTATTATAAAACCTGAAGTTGTCTCCCTTTTATTTTATAATAAGATAATTTAGTCAAGGAAAACGGTTTTTTAAAGAAGCGAGTGCTACTATTTAAATATACCCGTTTTCCTTTTGTCTATAAAAAAATGGTGTGAACAGGAATTGTGCGCGAATTGTGGCATTCTTTCATGGGATCACATGAATATTTCAAAATTTAGTATACAACAGTTTTTGTCAAACTTTCAATATTTGCGACCCGTAGTTGAGGAAGATAACACTATGATTGTTGTTCGTACCACTCCGTAGCTGTCTCTAACGCAGAAAAGCGTTTGAATTTGATGGACCCTTGCTACTTTCGTGGTTGTTGTCTTCGTCTTCATTCGTTTCATCGTCGACAAGGTCGGTTTCTTCTTGCAAGGATGTCACAATCTCGTCATCAGTTAGACTTTGAAATCCTCAGTCTTCTGCATCGCATGACATCCAGGTTTCTACGTCTTCATAGCGTTCTTGAAATCCTGGGATCAATTGGTCAAAGTCGGTAATCTCTTCCCTGTGGTCGTCATTGAAATATTTTTTGCCTTCTAAATCTGGCCACAGCTTATTCCATGCATTTTCAGGCTCTGTCTTTCGAGTGAGTCCCACGCTTCGGCTAACATGTGCTAGAGACGCTCCACTTTCTCCTTTCGCAAGACGGTTCTTCAAGTTTTATCTCTGTGTTCAAGACGTTGCGCTTCCATTTTGAATTCGAAGCCATAGCATTTCACAACTCAACAAAAGAGCACGTATACACCCCTCACTTGGAAACAAACTGACCTAATATTCCGCCCAAATGTTTACCAAATCACATAACTGAAATTCCCAAATATCCCTCACCTTGGGTTTTCCCGTCAATTTTTGCCTCACGCAAAGCAACTGTTGAGCATTGCACTGTTTGAAAACGTATCCAGACTTTGGTCCGGATATTTGACGTTCCGGATAATAAACGTTCGGGTAAACGACGTTCTACTGTATATTTGAAAGGGGGGGGGGGAGGTTTAATGCTATGGCATGAGAAAAAAACTTCCTTATTGCATCAATAGATAGCGCAGTAAGCGGCACAACGAAAGTGTACTGGGTCACAGGGTACGTTTTGAATCGAATTACGGCGTCTTCGGCATGAGTAACACATCAAAACGACTGTACTGTTAACGGTTCATGATTTTTTCAGATTATTGAAGGAAAAATTACTTTCAAGTCAATTAACAGATGTGGCAGTGTGAGTGAAACGTCAATCCTCCACGGCAAGGACGTACCAAATAGGATAAGAAAGATCGTTTATTTTAATTGTCATTGGGCCAAAAACTGCATAAAAAACAACTATGAACGCGACAATTTTTTTTCTTATACCGTAACGTTTTCCCTTCTTTAAGTAGATTCAGTTCAAATTTGAAGTCATTCTGAGCTGTTGTTCTTTTTTTCAACATTTTGAAAATTGAACTTTAATTATAATCACCCGGCACATTTATATCTATGTAACATAATTTCTTTCGTTTTGAGTTTGCAATGAGTCCCCTTAAAAAGTTATTTTTTCTGGTGGTGTTCTTCTCGAATTACAGTAAAGAGGTTGGATAATATGTAGCTGGTTCATAGAACGAAAACTGGATAACAATTGTGGCACAAAACTGGATAACAATTGTGGCACAAAACTGGATAATAATTGTGGCACAAAACTGGATAATAATTGTGGCACATACATTTTGAGAGTACTGAAGGTAACACATGCCGAAGTAGATCACCTTAGCCGCAAAAATTTACGTTTCCGGGGTGCACCAACAAGGAAGTGGATCTACAATGTACTCCCCCATCGAGGCACCTTTATCAGTAAATATTCTGAAATGTGAACTGTTAATTGGCGATTTACTTCAATGCCATATAGACATTGCCATGCAATGGATTCTATTACACAGTGGCATTGATGGGGATGAAAATGCCGATTGCTTGGAGAAGAAGGGGGCAAAAATCTTTCAAACCTCTAACAATATAGTTCCCATTTATAGTGCCAAAAGAATCATTGGTCCAAATTCAACCAAAAGAATAATCAAAAAGTGGGGTTTAGCAAACTCTTTCTTGTTCTAAAATGACCACGAGATAGAGCTGTGGCCGACTTTCGAATCGCCACTGGCCACAACTGCCTATCCAAGCATCTAAACATGTTAGGTATTGCCCAGAATCCTCTTTGTAAACTGTGCAACTCCAATGAAGAACTGGAAGCCATTCATTTGGCACCCTGCCATCCACTCAGCTCTGGATCCATGCGGAGCAGATATTAGGAGGCTAGACACATAAAATGTGTGATTTATAGACTATACTGTGAACTTGTGTTTTTCTTATTTTTTTATGTATTTTTATTTTTGTTTCTTCTTTTTTTGTCAATATTCTCTGTTCCTCATTTTCTTTGCAGTAGTCAGTGGAAATAAAGAAAACAAACGTTTTAGGGCTTTTGACCTTTTGGAAGTCGGAATTCCAACAACCTCAAATAAGTCCGTATCAGATTTCAAACAACTGAAATTGTTATTCTTAATCTCAAACAGCGTTTCCAGAGACCAATAACAGCAGATTTATAACTGAGAATGTTATATTGAGTGGTTTTTGGAAAGACGTGGTAAAATCCATGTATTCCATAATGAAACTTCAAAAATGTAAAAGCAGAGATATATCTCGAAAGTTAATGCGAAAGACGGAAATTGTTACATCTGTCCATGAATGTTGCATTTCTGTGTACACCTAGAAGTAGCACCTAAACTTTTATATCTAGTTTCATTGCAGATTGTAAATACAAAAACTAGCATTAATAGTTCTGCTTAAAAATGTGATACTAATCATAAAAATTAATGTATAAAAAATTGGCGTAAATAGGATAATATTCATTTAATTAACACAACATGTTCAACCTGAATAGTTTTGAATTTTAATATATTCGCTTTTAAAAAACATTCGGATAAGGTTTCCTTTAAAAATCAATCGATTATTGTTTGGAAAATTATCATTAAAATTATTTTTAAATTATTTAAATATTTTAAGTGAATATATTTTCTGAATTAAGTCATTTTTTTCAAAATTAGATAATCCTAAAAATTGATTATAATCATAAAAAATATAAAAAAAATTAAATAAATTAAAATTAAAAAATTCAAAGGCCGTAAAAAGATATATTTTTCTGATTTAAGTTCTTTATTTAACATTTAAAAAGTTTATTTTCCATACTTTTAAAATGATAAGGGAGTGCAATTGAGTATTGAGTACAATTTAATTTCTTTGTTTTAAGGAATTCCGTATATTCAAATTGGGAAATACAACTCACATTTTCAATATCAAATGAAAAAGTAATGTAAAAAAAATTTTTAATGTCAATTCCTATTTAAGTCAAACAATTTTTTTTTTATTTTAGTTACTTTTTATTAAATAATTACAATTAATATAAATATGTATATACATGTGACAGAATCGCAATATTAACTGGCAAAACACCTTTAAAATTAACATTAAAAACTTTTTAACCACATTAAATTTGTAATTACATTTTTTAATAAAAATTGAATATAAAAGGCAAGAATTTATCTTAAAATCAGTGCAAAAAAATGTTGACGTCTAACTAGCACAGTGATTTTCAACCTTTTTTTTTTTTTTGTCGCAGCACACTTTTAACGATTTCAGAATTTGGCGGCACACAAAGAAAATTGAGAACTTTTCTTTAATTTAAACTTTACTCATAATTAAAAAAAAGCATTATAATTTTTACTATATACATTTCTAAAATTTCGCAGCACACAAAAGTGCCGAGGCACAATGTTTGAGAGTCACTGAACTATAGCATATAATTATTCAGGTTAAGTTAAATCATCACAAATTGAACAAAAGCTTTTTTATCCATTGGTGCTGCCATGTAGAGGAATAATATCGACAAAAATATATATATTAAACAAAAATTAATTAAATTAAATTATTAATATTTGGATAAACTGTATTAACAAGTTTATCCATCCACTACGAGTTTTAAAAAAAATGTATTTGAACTTGAGTGGATGAATAAAAAGTGTTTCATTAACGGTTGAAAACTTGAACAAGATTATATATATTAGGGAGAGAGTGAACCAATAGCCGGTTTTTGAAAAATAGCTTCAAACCGCTTTATTTATTGAACAAATGTAATTTCTCAAAATCTCTCTTTGGCAAAGCATAAAAGAGTGTGTTATGCTTTAAAAAAACGTAAAACAAACTTTTGAAGTTATTTCTCAGAAATATTACTTTTAATTAAATACTTATCTATGTAAATAACAGAGAATAAACCAACCGCTTTATTTCCCCAGAAGAGGATGTAAGGAAATTCAAATAAAAGATATTTGTGTGCGTGACGGCATTTATTCACAGATTGAACGACCATCGATACAGAAACACATCGTTTATTATGGTTAAAGGCCAATTCCAGATTATTTTATGATGCCCCCGAGAATATTTCAGTTTATTGGAATAGAAATATATAGATATCTCCCCAGCATATGCCCGATAATATTCTGAATTAATTTATATGATGTTTCACATTGTTCCATACGGGCAGCTTTATGTGTAGGGCAATTTTTCAAACGAAATTTTCATTTATAGGAAACAAATACGTATTTTTTTAACAAGCTTTTATACCCTTCACCAATATTTAACGGAATCTCTGAACTCTATTTTTACCTACTTTAAAAAGTCAGATTAATTCAAAATTTTGCACACTTGTCAAAGACTGATGACTATACAATAATATAATAATTTTGTTTCATCGCCCTGATCAGGATCATCAGGATTAATGATTTTCCATTTTCCGGATTTGGCGACTAAAAATTGTTATAACACTAAAGTGAAAACGTTCATGCTTAATACAAATACAACAAAACAAAAACAAAAAAACATTAATTCATCAATGAACAAATGTTAGTATAAAAAAAACTAAAAAACACATTTTTATAGTGAATCGAACAAAAAGGTAAACAATATTCTTAATGTAAGAATAAAATGATTAACGAAAAAATTAATGTTATTGTGGTTTAAGCGTGGGGTGCTCGATATCAATTGTAATAATTTCTTACTAGTTCTATATCGAAGTGCAGAGTTAGTGCAAAAATGTAGTACACAGCACTCCACGCTTTTACCACACCAAGGGTTCCGCGAAAATCGACTCCCGGGATTATTATAGATAAGATTGCGCGTTCTTGAAACATTAGACCCACAAACTTGTAATTTGGCAAACAAGTTTCTTTTGTCGAGTAGAGATTCGCTAAGAACTGGTTTTGCGGAAATTGACTCTCAAAAGGTGTGGTTACGAGGTCGTAAAAGATAAATACATTCCGTTTTAGAAATTCAAGTCATTTTCTTTATGAATCAAGAGGTGAGAGTTAAATACCATGCAATGTTTCTGCATACAATCGAAAACTTGCAGTTAAGACATCTTAAAAATCAATCTTATCAATCTTAAAAATATATATATAGTAATTATTTATCATGAAATACCCAGCGAAGTGTGTGGATAATGACTAGTACGTTATAAAATCAATAACTCAGTTGAGAACAGCTTTTACTCGTATATTGTTTTATTCTATGATTAACAATTACTTAAAAACTGTCCAAACACAGTTGGAATATTTTAACAAATATGTGGAAACTTTATTATTATTTAAACAGTGAATTATCGTATTGATTAACAAAATAATAAATGTTACGGTGTATAAAAAAATTACAAACATTAAACAGCAAAACCTATAGTAATCAAATAAAATAGTTTCGCATTATATACCATATTTGCTCGAATTTAAGCCACACTATTTTTCCAGTGTTGATGCTACTGAAAATCGGGTGTGGCTTAGAATCGAAGGCAAAGCATTTGTTATATGAGGGAAATTAAGTTTCCACCCCTTTCAAAAGGAAGAATGCATCTGTCTATTCTGATAACATACATTCATGACTTAACCCATTCGGTAGTTTATCTCCAGTATTCAGTCTTACGGAAGCATAGCAGTTGCCACTGAAAATTTAACACAAATGAAACAAATATACTCGATGGCGTAAGCAAAATGATGTAATTTTTGCTTGTCAAAAGTCTTTAATATGTAATTCTTTTAAATTCTTCTATAATACAATATTTTGAAAAAAAATGTTGCATAACAGATACATTCGATGACATGGAAGACGATATCGTGTAGGAAAATGGCTTCGCCGGCACCGATACCGAAGTTAGCTGTGACAATGAGAGTGATGAATTATTTTTAAAATATAATATTGAAGGTGATAGTAGTTATAGGTCCATGTATGAAATTGAAAATTTTTTGATACTGGTAAAATAAATAAATTATTAACTTCTTGATTTTCTTTAAAAAACTACTGTTGTTTGCCCACAAAATTCATTATGGATACGGGCTAGAGATACGGGCGTCTTTAGCCGAAGCTTTGAGCCCATGAAGGTGTCAGTACGATTTTGCTCACGATAGATGGCGACACCATTCGGACCCACTGATTTAACGAGCACGTACTCCGCGTGCACTCGGTGGATATTTGGTGGCATCGCGCATCGAACCCAGGCCTTCCGGTCTGGCGTAAGATGCTCTAACCACTAGGCTACCCACGGCCCTTAATTTAAAAAAACTTATCGTATCAAAGTATCGTATATTGATGAACCTCTTTTACGTAACTTTTTATATTTTTTCTCAAAAACGTGTAGAGAATTGAAGGTGCGGCTTAGAATCGATGGAAGCTTAGTTTCGAGTAAATAAAGTACTTTTACAAAATGTACTTATGATATAATACTATAAGAGAAACTCCATTAAATGATGCCGCTGCTGTAGCCTTCATTTGATATACTCCAATCAAAAGAAAACCTAACTCAGATCATATAACTTCTAACTTTCTTTCTGTTCTGGAAATCAAAAACTACTTTCTTAGATTCTGAAGCAAGTATTAATTTCATTAAATTGTCTTTTCCTTAATGTGTACTAGATTAAAGGCTTATAAAAAAAAAAAGGAACCCATTTTCTTTCAATACAGCAACATCTATTTTTTAGAATTCTTTGCTCTGATGAGGAATATATTTCGAAATCTCAGCTTTTTAGTTTGTTTCTGGTGAATGTAATAATCCCAAATTGTAATAATTTGTTCCAAACCTAGCTGTTCCTTCGCGATTTTTAAAACTCTTTTTTTTTTATTAGTACGAAGGAGCTGACCGGAATAATTTAGCTCTTTCTTTGAGTTTGGGGATCATTTCGAAGCTAAAAAAGTTTACCTTAATCTAATTTTATTAAATAATAGAATTGAGTTGTTTTTTTAATCTCTTGCGTTGGTTAGTTTAGCGTGTATTTTTTTATTTTATAAGGGGAATAGAACTTTTTTAAGACGCCTACATTCTTCTTTAAGCGGTAAATTGTCATAATCGTTGTAATTTGAAAGGATGGCATCATTTTTAGTGAAGCAGAGGAAAAAAAGAAAAAAGAGAGAGAACCAATTTAACAAATTGCAAAATTGCTTGAAATTTTTAAACTTTGATTTGATTTTTAATAATTTGATTTCAAATTTCTGATAACCACTCTTATCCATTGATTTTGTCTTTATCAATTTACAAATAAGTTTACATTTTGTATTTTATTTTTATTAGATTCCACATTTTAATTATAATAATATTGTATTAGATAATTATTAGAAAACAGAATCTAGTAAATGTTTTCAGATAGAAAAAAATGTTCTTAAGTTAATATATGTTTAATATAAAGTATTAAAGCTTAAATATATATAATTTTATTAAAGCATTTAATGTCTATTTACTTGATCAAAATTGCATCCTTGAGATTTGGAAAAATTTGGAAATGGGAAAATCTTACTTTAAAAAAATGTACTTTTGACACAAGATTTTAAAACCATTTCAAGAATTTTTAGGAATTAGGCTTAACAGTTTTTACGGATTAGAATAGAATACGTTAGTTCATACCGTTAAATGGGATTATAATTCTGATAAATCGCCTTCTTAGTGAAGAAACAGATTAACTAATTGATTAAAATAGTAGGATATTATTGAGTCAACATATACGTTAACATAATTTTGAAAATATAACTGTATGAAAGGCTACCGATGTTTATTTTATAAAAATATAGACGCTTTTTTTCTTTTCACCTTCCATGCGCGCTTTCGAAATCTTTTACACACAAACTAGATGAATTATTCAATTCCTACTATCATTTCACACTCCCCCGTATATATATTTATTTATATATACATATATCTTGTTCAAATTTTCAATCATTAATAAAATACTTTTTATTCATCCACTCAAGTTTAAATACATTTTATAAAATTTGTAGTGCATGACCCCCACTAGATATTAATACAGTTTCTTCAAATATTAATTCATTATTTTTTAATTAATCAATAAATAGTAATAAACAAAAATAATAGTTCAACACCTTATATAAAAAGGAAAATCACTCGTTATGTCTCTGTAGCACAAAGGATAACGCGTTGGACTTCTAATCCAAAAGTCGTGGGTTTGAATCCCACTTGGGCCGGCCTTATATCTGAGAATGTGATTTATTTTTACTATAATATTTCATTGGAATAATTAAATTTAATGAATGAATAAATAGTAACAAACAAAAATAATAGTCCAACACTATATACAAAGAGGAAAATGGAAAAATTGCATGGAAAATCGCTTTCTATTTTGTCAATATTGTGATTCTGTTATATGTACAAGTATATACATATTATATTAATTGTAACAATTTAATAAAAAATAACTAAGATAAAAGTTTTCTTTGTTGACCTAAGTAGGAATTGACTTAATTTTATTTTTATATTACTTGTTTTTTAGTTAATTTTTTTTTTAAATTCAAGTTTTTCAGATTAATGTACAATTAATGAAATGAAAATTGTTCCTCACTATGAAATGGAATACCTTCTCATTCAACTTAAGCCTCTGTCTATTTGCAATGGAATATGCTTTATTTTCTAAAGTACATAGAAGTTCTTTTTCGAGTTCATTTCAGAAAAGCACTTCTACCGATCAAATGCCCATTCATGGAGATCCAGACTATAAATTATCCGCACCGTTTCTCTTGAACGGAAAGAGAGAACATTTGAATAAAAGGAATCTGCGTGACACGGCATTTATTCACAGAGTAAATGGCCATCGATGGAAAAAAACTAAACTTTGTTATAGTTAAAAATCATCTCAAGATGGCGCTATTTTTTCAATTCCTACTATTTTAGTTCATTCTCTCTCTCTCTATCTATATATATATTTATATATCTTGTTCAAATTTTCAATCGTTAATGAATTACTTTCTATACATCCAATCAAGTTCAAATAAATTTGCTTAAACTTACAGTGGAGGACACTTGACGTTAGTACAGTTCTTTCAAATGTTAATTCATTAACTACCGGTTTTAGACTCCAACTTAAATTCGTCTCCATTGTTGTAACAATGTAACTGTTAAAACAATGACAAAAGTTGGCGTCGAAAATCGGTTTTTCAGACAAACTAGCCAAACCGGGTGTGCATTGTTACAACAATGCAGACGAATCATGCTCTTTTTTTTCAATTCCTACTATTAGTTCACTCTCTCCCTATATATATATATCTTGTTCAAATTTTCAATAGTTAATAAAATAATAAAATACTTTCTATTTATCCATTCAATGTAGGGATTGACTTAATTTTTTTTTATATTACTTGTTTATAAAACAATTGCTTTATGGAATATTGCTATGGAATCCATGTTCTCAACGACGTTAAAAGTACATAATTGTTTTTAAAAGGAGTCTTACAGGGGTGTCTTTTAAAAGGGGTGTTAATTTTGTCCCAAGAACTGAAAATATAAACAATTTTCGATTAGATGCAATTCTATAAGCAAGATCACTACTTATGGATGCAGTTTTGGAATTTAAATTAATCGCACTCTCTTTATTAAATAGTAAAAAAAGCAAAGCATGTTAGTTTTCAAATTTTTAAAGACCTATTAAGATAAATTCTTCCTAATGAAATTTATACACTATTATATTCTCTAGTACAAAGTATCTGAAATTTATGAAAACCTAAGAATAAAAAATATTAACGCTTACTTTTATATTTTCACAAAAATATTCAATTTTTATGAAATATAAGAAGAGAACATTATAAGATGGCGAGTGTAAATTAAATTCGCACCTCATAAAGCAACACAAAGGTGATTGATGACTGAAGTCTTAATTTTGAACCATGATCAGGTGATGTCGATGCCACTTGAGCTCTGGCTTCCTTCCCTCTCCAAACTACCACACCGCGCTAATTGGAGAACTTTAAGCCACGACAGATATGATTTGCATCAGCCACTCTACACGGTGGGTCTTCAGTGGCACCAGAACTCGAACTCGTGACACGCCGGCGATGATTGCGGGATCATAACCACGTGGCTACCGTGGCCACTTGGAACAAATCGAAAGAACTTTAGAACACACCAAGCATTTTTTTAATGCAAGAATAATAAAGAGACAAGAAGTTGAGCTACAAAAAATAAATATGATGAAAATACAAATTGCTAAAATATAGCGTTGTTGACAATAGATCCTCTACACGGCGGGTCTTCAGCAGCTCAAACTCATGACACGCCAGTTACGAGCTCGTGACCTTAACCACTAAACTACCGTGGCCACAGAAATGTATGGCAGTGCTTCTCAAACTTTCAATGTCTGAGACTCGATTTTCAATCGTAATTTTCATCGCGCCCCCCTTCTTCTTTTGAATGCAATAAAAATGTACCTTGCCATTAAAGCATACAATAATACCGAAAAGTCAAATAATATAATTTCTATATGAAGCCAGGAACCGTAAAAAATTGGTCAAAATAAGTAAAGTAAATAAATTTTTCTATATGGCAAGCCTCCATGGAAAGGCCACTGGCTAATTAATTATTAAACTTGTTTTTAATGTATTAAGATTAAAATTAATTATTAAAGTACATTTGGGCAGTAACTGATAAAATTTATAAGTATATATTAAATATGACAACAGAAAAATAAGTATATTAATATGAAAATATGTATTTCAGTTTTATTATGTCAGAATGTATTTTAATTTGTGTCCTTTCAGTAAATTAATACTTATTTTAAATTTTTTGTTTCGATTTTTCTATATGTTCGCCCCCCCCACACTTAGGGATATAACAACTCCTGGGGGGGGGCACGCACCACAGTTTGAGATCATTCAAAAGTAACCTCCTTTATAGACTCCCAAGCGGCAATTTTACCTTTAAGCAGTAATACACCTACTGACAGCTGCCTTAACACAATTCAGTGCCAAACTAAAATTGCGGATCTAATCTCATATGGCTGGACTGTGGCCTTACAGTGGGTCCCAAGTCATGTTGGGATCCCCGGCAATGAGAGAGCCGATCAAAAAGCCAAGCAGGGAGCCGAGTCGTCGCAACCGGAAGTCCCCTTGACTCTCAAAAGAGCAAAGGATATTATTTCCACATTCATTGACAAATATACTACCGAGACCCAAAAAACCAAGAGCCTTGGAAAGCCATGGGAAACTGTGGCCAATGGGGTCCGATCCCGAGGCACCTGGAGAGAGCCAAGGCTGTTGCCCGCTTTCGCCTAACCACCGGACATGACATTTTGGGAGTATACCACCAGTGGCGTAACGTACACCCCCGTAGACCCGGAACGCAGGGGGGGGGGCAAAGTCTGACTGACACCAAGTATGCATGGTTTTGCAATCCTTTGTAAGCTCCGGCTTGGGGCTGACTTTGCAGGGGGGGGGGCAAATGTTTTCCGTTACACCACTGTATACCACCACTGGCTTGGCTGCTGACGAGGCCTGTCCACTCTGCGGCCATGCCAGAATGGATGGCGACCACCTGCTCCATTGCACTGGACTCGATGAATACCCGACTGACGACATAGTCAGTTGGTACTGGGAGGCTCGGCATCAAATGGTCAAAAAGGCAAGCACGGGTGTTGGGCATATAATAAAAAATAATAAAAGTTTGATAAACCATGATGTAAGGTAATAAATTTAACAAACGTTCCAATAAGTCGTAAGCATTACCATTTGGACTACTCAAATTCCTAAAGATAAATATTTGCTTAAGTTTCAATAATGACATCCATAACAAACTCATAAGAATGAATGTGAGCAATGTATTAATTTTTGCTATATTTGAACAGTGTTGTATATACGTACATATTTCCAACTTTTAAAAAGATAACTTTAATACTTATATGCATAAAGAAAAGAGATACAGTTTTTGAAATGTGAAACAAAACTTATAATCTATCGATTCTTACAGTCCAATTTATTTTTATTTCCAGTCTTATTTGAACATGGAAAGGTTCCACATTTACTATAAAAAGATACAGCAAAAACAATTATCCCTGTCTGCCCAACTGGAAACTTGAGATAAGGCTTACAACTCGGAATCTTTACTTAAAAAGAAATACCCCCCAAGAAAAAACAATAAAAACCATTGTTCTCGTAAAACATCAAACAAAACAATTCTCACCATACCCAATCCGCACCGGAAAGAAATTCAAAGATAAAGATAATAAAACCCGATTTGGGATTCAAAACAACAGACTTCGATCTCTCATTTCGAGAAAGAAATCACAACATAGAAATAAAAACGGGTCCCCCGGAATCCCCGGAATCCGGATCGTAAAGTAAATCATCGGGTATGGGAGTTCTTATCTTCAGGAACGATTCCCGAGTGCCATCAATGAATTCGGAATTCATCGGCTAGGATCGTTATCAATCGTACTGATTCGGAGTTTTCGCTGCAGATCATTGGTCGCTATCGGTGAGGGATGTTGACATAAAAAGTGGATTGCTGGAATTTTGCAAGTCTGGTTTATGTTCTGAGGATTCGTTTTCCGGGATTCTGGGCAATGAGCAGGGGTTATTTCGGTTTTATTAGATTGGGGCGATAGAGAATAATTGGCCCGATGTTTGCCAAAATGTAGGCAACTATGTATCTGATAACATCGCTAATAATAAACAAGTAATATAAAAAAATTAAGTCAATTCCTACTTAGGTCAACAAAGAAATTTTTTTATTTTAGCTACTTTTTATTAAATAATTACAACTAATATAAATATGTATATTCACACGACAGAATCACAATATTAAGTGGCAAAATAGAAAGCGATTTTCCTTGCAATTTTCCATTTTCCTTTCTATATAGGGTGTTGTACTATTATTTCCGTTTGTTACTATTTACTCATTAATTAAATTATTCCAATAAAATTGTTTAGTAAAAAGAAATCACATTCTCAGAATTTAGGCCATCCCAGGTGGGATTCGAAACCACGACGTTTGGATTAGAAGTCCAACGCGCTATCCATTACACTACAGGAACACAACGAGCGATTTTCCTTTTTATACATGGTGTTGGACTATTATTTTTGTTTGTTACTATTTATTCATTAATTAAATAGATTTAATGAATTAATATTTGAAAAAACTGTATGAACACCAAGTATCATCCATTACAAGTTTAAAAAAATGTATTTGAACTTGAGTGGATAAATAAAAAGTATTTTACTAACGATTGAAAATTTGAACAAGGTATACATATGTGTATATAAATAAATAAATATAGGGAGAGTGTGAAATAATAGTAGGAATTGAAAAATTGAAATTTATTTAATTGAATTTATTTCAAAATTTTTATTGTATTTTAAGAGTTAGATTTGGTTTCTTTAAAAATTGTAGAGATATTTAGAATAAGTTTATGATTAACATTGAAGATAATATAAAAATAATAAATAATATTAAAAAAAAGTCAAAATAATGCCTTTCTTTCTTTGTATCATTTTTCGGTACTTACGTATTATCGCAACCTATTGGCGACATTATATGAAACTAAGCTCACTAATGCCAATTCAGTGCATACGGCACATGCGAAATTGGGGTTGCTAACTTGGCAATTTTTGCGATAATACCTTTTTTCGTATCTGTTTCCCTCAATAACGAATTTAATAAAAAAAATTAAAGTAAGAAAAAATTTATTTTAAATCTCTTTTCAAAGTTAAATAATGTATAAAATTTCTATACTAGATACCAAACAATCGGTAGATTTCTTTAATTAATATAGTAAGAAATGACTGAGAATTAAGTCAAATTATTAAGAATGGTGAGAGACATTTCAAAAACAACTTCCTTTTAACTTAACTTTCTTCATTTCACGTTTTATTGGCAAATGCTTGCGATATAGCAACTTATCGCGCTTTTTGTTCATTTCCCTTTAAGGGGACATGGTACCCGCAAATTGACTGAAATATCGTTTTTTATTTTTATTTAATCTTATGCTTTACATTATTATCTTTTGATTGATATATCCCTTTTGCATGTCGGAAATTTAGAAATTGAATAAAACTTCAATTGAAAAATGTAAGTTAACAAATTAGGCGATTCAACCACGCCCCTTTACTAGGAAAAAAAAGCTAAAAATAAATTAAAGTAAAAAAACTTTTTTAAAAACAAGCTTTTATTTAAAAGCGCTAAAAAGAATAAAATAAACTTTTCTTTTAAATTAATAATTTCAGTTCTTATTCCTCATATGTTTTTAATACAAATATAATAATTCAATATTTTATGAAGAAATAAACTAAAATTTCTGTCATGACAGAATTTTTTTTTTAAAAAAACATTTTCCTTGAATTTTTTTTACAATTAATGCTCTGTAAAAATTGATCCTTTATAAAAATGTATGGGTTGCAAAAATACAAAACAATGCAAATATTTAAAAGAAAAATATATAACTAATGTCTTCAAGTGATATTTTAAGTTTATTTAAGCTTATAATTATTTTTCAGAATTATAAACTTTAAAGGGGTTTTTATTACTTTGTGTGTTTTTTTTTTGATACATTAGTGCATTCAAAATGCTACTCCTTCCACATTTATTTAGCAATCACTTCCATTTTTCCCATGTGTGTTATATATAAAGCATATAACAAAATCAGTTATCCATTTTGCTGTAAACTGAATACTTTTTTTTAAAAAAAATTAAAATGTAGGAGATATTGGTTTTTTCGTTGAATTGCATATTAACTTTTTATTTTTTTCCACCAAAACTAATTCAGTTATCTTAAATTCGATTCCTGAAATTGTTAAAAACATCTTTAAGAATATTACAAAAAAGTTTCAGGTCAAAGAATTAATAATTACAAAAGGAGCAGGATTTTAAAATTTTCCAAATTTTCTTCAAAAAATTAAAAATTTTAAAATTGTGTGAAAAATGTGAAAATTTTCTCTCGTATCATTTTCTTGAATCACAAAACTTTACATGAAATGCAAAAATATAATTTTTAAATACATAAATAAAAAATTCTTTAAAGGATACCGAGTCACCTTAAATGTTATTTCCAAAATTTTAGCATAATATTAAAGCCGATAGTGAGAAAATTATGTATTTGTCAAAAAATAGAAACTTTTTTTAATGATAACCTTTATATTAAAAAAAGGTTAAATTAAATATCCTAATTGCAGGTTATGAGAGAAATTTGGGTACTTATCCATTATATCGTCAACTAGTTACACCAAATTAAAAAAAAAAAAAAAACATCGCCAAATGTTGCCATCGTTACTATTGCGTAAGAACATAAATGAGAACGGGTTTCCAGAATTGGCTGCTTATCACAGCATTTGACAATGTATTTTAGTTTGACGAACTTGGTCAAGGATATGATACACAAGGAACGAAATGATTTTTCTCTCTTAATTTTAAGTTTTATCATTGTAATATACAAAATTTAGCTTAATTATTAGTAACTATTTACAGCATGTAATTAATTCTAATCAATATTAATTTTTCGCGTTTTAGATACTTATTTCAATCACAGAACACGTAGTTTTAATTGAAAAAAAATTAAACCTCAACGCAACGCTGATTATTTCGATTAATTTGAAATACTGTTAAAGAGAAATTTTGGTGTTTCTGTTAGCTTTTCTTCCGAAATGGTACTGTGTCAGAAAAGATTACTTGTGGCTCAAGGAATATTGCTGTTTCAATAGTAGTTAATGATTAAGAGTGACTTTAGCGGCAGATTTGCCTGTCAAATGTCGCCAAATCTGACGACAAAAATATATGAATCTCAAAAAATTTTGAACTGAATATTTGAAGCTCCATAATATTTTAGAAGCTTCTTCATTGCACATAAAATAATCTTGCAAAAAAGCAACATTGGAGTTAAAACCCGGCTTCATAGACTTAATGCAATATTATGATTACAGATTTGCATTCCTACAAGAACTTTGAATTTGTGCTATTGTAGATTTTACGAGAGTTAATTGTTTCATGTTAATTAAATCTGTCGTAATTACTGGAGGATTCCAGACTAAATTACGGTTTAATGCGAAAGAACATGTTTTTACATTTGTCAATTGCTTCTACATTTGAAAGGTGATCTCAACCCCGTAACAATAAATAAAAGTTAATGACTTAACAATATATTACTTGATTACTCTTCATAAATATAATCTTTGTTTATAAAGTATACAATAAAATATATATCTATAGCCATTTCAGCTGTTGATTTAATTATAGAATTTTTATGTGTTTTTTCTTTAATGTTTTTCTTTAGAAGGAATAGCTGAGATTTCAAATCTTCTCAGATATCCCCCCCCCCCGATATTATATGTTCAAGAGAAACCCAGTGACTGAGTGGTAACGTGTCAAGCTTCCACGCCTCTGGTTCGGAGTTCAAACCCCGGGCTGGGCAAGGTTGACTAAGCCTTTTATTCCATCAGAGTGGGTCGATAAATGAATACCAAGCTTGCTTGGAAACTAAACACTGGCGGTTTTCACGTCAAATTGACCTGACCGGAACATTTGCTCAGGCACCTCAGCGAATAAGGTCTTGAGATGAGCACAGTAAGCCTTGGTTCTCATGAGCTGTTGTGCCAGAGTTAAGTTTATTTTATGTTCAAAGATTACATCAGTCAAAAAATTATGGCCTTTAGTCTTTACCATATTTATCCTAATCGTGTCATATATGCAAAGGGATTCGCTACCATACCGACAAACTTGCAGGGTCTGTAGGAGCTACAAAGGTGATTCGGAACCACATGGGAATGCAAAGTCACGAAAATGCCGTAGTTACGAGATATGATGAAGAAACATCAAAACATATTTTGGACAGGAAACATTTTATTGAAAGGTTGAAGACAAGAAATTCTCCTGTTCTCTTTCTCAATTTCATGCACACTTTTTTCGTGAAGTTTTATTTTCTTTATTTAACTATTACTGTCATGCAGCCCACTTTTACTCAACTCCAGCGAGTGAACGAGAGAAGAGTAGTGCAAACAAAATTAATTGAAAAAAAAAAGATTACTCTTATGTAGGAGATCGAAGATAAAGAAACATAGGATCTATTTTTGTGATTCAGTTGAAATAGCATTTAAGAACAAAAATGTTCCAAAAGAATTAAAATCCGAAATTTCAATGGAGATAATTGACGAGAAAGTTGGCAATATTTTGACTTATAATTAGTGAGATGGAGAACCAAGAGATTACGAGAAAATAAAAGTATTCATTGTGAAAAAGAGCGAACCTTCTCCTTTTGTTTGCTTAGAAAACTTAAACGGCTCTCAAGGCATAAGTATTCCAAGCCTTACATAGTTTACGGAATTATACAAGTTATACAAACGGTACTTACGTATTATCGCAAAGATATTGGGGACATTATATGAAAGGAAGCACCTGGTTGCCAATGCAGCGCATACGACACATGGGAAATAAAGGTTGCCAACTTGGCGAGATATCTTGAACGTTGGCATTATTGCGATAGTACGTAATTACCACATAAACATACATATTATATTCGAACTAACCATTTCTCGTCACAGACTGGCGTCATTCGCCGATAGATGCCCGCATTAAACTAACTTTCCGTAATCAGAAAACATACTATCTAGCGTTTTTCGGATTCGAATGCATCCATGCATAACACGTGCGCGACGTTACTTTTGATCAATTTTCCTCTATTATGAATAGGTTTCATCGTTGAACGCCGTATACGGTGCATACCTCTTACAGCTTTTTATACCCTTATTTGGTGGAGTTGCTATAACTGTAGTCATTCTGACACAATAGCCCGTGTCCACTTTACGCTTATTCGACCTTCATACTTCCGATCAATATGGAAGCATTCAGCATGTAACACTGTGGTGTATTCAACGTGTGGTGGGAGATGCGTCTGCCTACGTGTATTAACTCCCTGTGTCATCACTGGCACTTTTCGAATGTGCTCCATTCTCTTCTCGCAATCATCTTCACCATAATTGTTGCACTGTGAATGTTTATAGGTCTCTGTTCGTGGCGTTATGATGGATGGTGTGACGTTTTCGCGTCAAACAGCTGAAAAATTGGCTTCTTTTTGTGGATTGGCGTTCCTATGCACCCCTAAATATTACGGGGTCCTGTCTTCTGACATCGCCCCTGCAATCTATGGCCGTGAGAAAAACCTCACTCCACCCACGAGCCGGAATGTAATTCGAGGATAAAAGAGCGACCGCCCCACCCCGGAGAGGGCAGAAAAGAGTCCGTTGGAAAACACCAAAGTGAACGATCGTGTTGCCGCCTCCCTCACAAACAACATATTCAAAATAAATGAGCAACAAATCTTATGAATAACTTCAATGTGAATGGATGTACTGTAATTAATAGCTGTGAATTATTTAATTTTCCTAACTCACGCTACATTAATTTTCTCAAACGTCACAATGGTAAGACCATCTATTTTAAGTATGATTCATCATTTTATTGTCAACTTATCTGTCTTCTGGAACTGCTTTTGTAATCAAATGTGACGAAATGGCTTTTACTACACACTTTCTTAGAGATGATAAACAGCTCCACTAAATGTTTTCCGCTTCAAAAGTCTGGTGTGACAATTTGTAGAATGTAAAATTTTTTTTTGTATCATAATCACCCAGTACAGGACAGCTATCCACTCCCGATTATTTACATAACTCGATGAGATGTGACTGTCCAGCGATTACTGTCTTTTTTAGTCCCTCCCTTTCGGTGTACATTTCCATTGTTATGCAGAGCACAAGCCAATGGTTTGCCTGTGACTAATAAGTTTTGCAGGTAATTGACCAAATCAATGTTTAAATTGTGACGAATCTATACGCGTCCTTCCATTAACCTGTGGTGAATTCTTTAGGGCCAGCATTTTCAACCAACCTTCTACAACAGAAAGCGTGATATGAAAATTAAGTTTAATATATATAAATTTTTTATTCGCGAGTTTGGGAGTTAGTGAATTGTGAACAGATTAGAAGTGAAGTAAATTGGCCGTGAAACGTATACGTAAACAGTGTAAGAAGCCAGAAGTTGGAATATTAAGAAAGTGATTAGATTAACTATTGAGGAAGTGTTTAAGTCAACGCAAAACAAATAGAAGACTGCAAGAGTTCAGGTACTGTGATCTTAAATCAAGTCGATGTTTAGTAAGTTAAATTAATAGTGCGGTCATTAAATACGTAAGCTCTGTATAAAGTTATATTAAAGGTAGAGCTGCATGATTGAGTATATTCTCCCCGACACCATCTCGTCTCTCTCCCGTTCTATTACTGATTAAAGTTATCTTGTTTAAGTATTGTTTGTGTCTGAGTTGCATGTAGTGATAAATAAAGCAATTGAATTTCATCCTGTCGTATGATCATTTAGTTCCTCCCACACCTCTAGCCGGGTCACAGGGAAGAAGGGACGTAAATTCTTTATGAAGTCAATAGCAAAAAAATTTTGACTCTTACAAATAATACTAAGAAAATTAAGAGAAATTTTTGTGCTTCACCAACTTGGTTCCGATTAATGCCATACTCATAAGTAAAGTTTTTCCTTTTACTATACAATTATATTCTCTATCTCTCTATATCCTTTTATTACTTACTCATGACAAATAGAAATACATCTTTTTGATCCATCTCCAGCCTACTCCAAAAAATATTGCAGTACTTATTTCTGAAGGATTCAGATCCCCGGTAATGTTCAGAAGCTTGCGCCCATCATCATGCTTCATGCAAGAGATTATATTCCATGATCGATCCACCAGAGGGTCAGTAATCAGAGAATGAAGTGAGGAAAAAGAAAGTCAATTTTGTATGATGAGTCTGCGCTGTAAACAAACAAATAAAACTGTTCTCCTCTTTCTCTCGCTCTCTCTGTGCTGATTGGATGGAGGTTTATTGTCTCCACTCAGTGAAGGATTACGAAGCTAGATCCACAAATGATATGATGGCAAAAAAAGAAAGTCAATGCGCAATTTAGTAATTCGTTGACTAACAAACAAGAATGGAAGTTTCACTAATGTTGGTAAAAAATGCTGACATGTCGAAAGGGTTATTGTAGTTGTAAGCTTTCTGGTTAAGCTATGTAATTTTTATTATCAGGAAAAAGTTAAAATATACGGATAACGTTGAATATGTACAAATATAATGATAAATATATTTTATATTGCTACTTCCCTGATTATTAGATGTAAGAAACGTGCATTAAACAAGTAATATATACATATAAATTTAAGCCAATTCCTACTTTGAATGGATGAATAGAAAGTATTTTACTAACGATTGAAAATTTGAACAAGATATATATCTATATATAGGGAAGGAGAAAGTGAACTAATAGTAGGAATTGAAAAGAAGAGCATGATTTGTCTGCATTGTTGTAACAATGCACATCCGTTTTGGCTAGTTTGGCTGAAAAACCGGTTTTCGACGCCAACTTTTGTCATCGCTTTAACAGTTACATTGTTACAACAATGGAGACAAATTTAAGTTGGCATCGAAAACAGGTAATTAATTTAATTAATTAACCGGAATTAATATTTGAAAAAACTGTATTAACATCAAGAGTTATCCATTGTAAGTTTAAAAAATATTATTTGAATTTGATTGGATGAATAGAAAGTATTTTATTAACGATTGATAATTTGAACAATATATATATATATAGGGAGAGAGAGTGAGTTAATAGTAGGAATTGAAAAAATGCCAGATAACATGATTTTGGCAAAGAATTTGTTCATTTTAGAACAACTGCGTTAAATTTGCCAGTGACATATTAGGTAAAAACTAATATAATAATAAAATAAATTGCTGCTTTATTTTTGCAGAATTTTTAATTTAATTTAATTATTAATAAAAAAAATCTGCTATTAATTCTGATTTCAAAATTAAAATGCAATGAATAAGTCCTTTTTAAATTTAAATTTCGAATTGCTAGCACACCTCAGTAACGCGAGCCTCTTAGTTTGTCAATTTGTTAGTCTCGGTGCTGAATTTCGTAATTCTTAATCATGGTAAGGGACGACACCTGAGCTGCCCCCCCCCCACTCTTCAAAGTTCCACATCACACCCCGATGAAACCTAGTATCATTTAGTGCGTAGAAGCATGCAACTTAGTAAACATCAGATGAGAGTTTTATTTTTTCAAATTGGTAGAAAGCATGCAAGACAGAAGAATTCAAAAAGGAACATTTCACTGTCCATCACAGTTATAGATTCTGCCACTCTTCTTATAGACCCTAATATTGGAGGTCACACTCAAATAGTGCAGCATTTGGAAGGTCAGTGAATATTGTTGTAGTAAATGCTTACGGGCCATTGCTCGTTATCATTTAGAGTCGAACTCGATAAAATTTGCGTGGTGTCACTTTTATTTTCAAATTTGAATGAATTCAACTGTTCTGAAAAATATTTGCAATTTGATTCCGCCTCTTTAAAATGAATTTTACACCTTCATAAAGTTTTTTTGGTACTCGTTTATTATATCGTCGCCAAATACTGCGATATACAGCCAATAGTGGAATTTAGCGGCATTTTTTTTGTTTTGTTGGCAATGTCTTTTAGCTTAGCGAAATTAATCGACATTTAAAGGTATACGACTACCCTAAAATTCTGAATTATGCCAAAAAGTTGACAAATTTTGTATGATTTTATTTTATAGGCTATCTTATTAGAATTATAAAAATACCAAGTTCATTATTTTCCGTTCCCTAGAACAAAAACTACAAGCGTTTTAGTAAAAGCAGATGGTATACATTTCCACTGGTATACATTACTTTAAGCAAGATGTCAAATTTTAAAACGCGTTTTACTTGAAATGTGTGTTTTTTTTAAATATTAAAACGGGGCCAGCGATTGCTCAAAAAGTTTTGAAAATATGAAAATGAAATTTTTTGTGTATGTTCTGTATAATAGTAAAAGTGATCTAACCTTCATATTTATGAATCACTGATTTATTACAAAATTTGCAGTCCCTTATGTGAAAATAATCACTGTTCTTTTAAGCAATTTCATATAATAACTAAGATAAAGTGCTCTAATTTTTGTAAAAATTAAAATAACTCTTATCCTGTAGATAATTTCAAAAATAAATTGAAAGTAAAAAAGCTTTTTTAAAACAAGCTTTTATTTAAACGCGCTAAAAAGAATAAAATAAATTTTTCTTTAAAATTTTTTTACTATCAACTTATAACGTCATTACACAATTTATATGATATAAAAGCTTGTCGCAAGTTTAAAGCACTCTTATTTACTTAGTTTGAAAATTTTAAGAAATTGAAATCAATCAGATCAAGTTATTTAATTTACTTGTTTATCTGTAGAGGTAAATCTCGCGACAAGCTTTTATATCATATAAATTGTGTAATGACGTTATAAGTTGATAGTAAAAAAATTTTAAAGAAAAATTTATTTTATTCTTTTTAGCGCGTTTAAATAAAAGCTTGTTTTAAAAAAGCTTTTTTACTTTCAATTTATTTTTCACTTTTTAGTTATCACTCGACAGGTTTCATAGTCTGTTCATCTCATTCAACGCATCATTGTTGCTAGGTGTTAGCCGGTTATTTTCGAACAGTCGAGCTAAATGAATTCTCGCAAAAAGGGTACTAGACGAAAAACACAATTTTTTCTTAAATCCGTAAATTTTAAGCAATTCTTTCAATCTTCGTACAGATCTTGGGTAATATTATCCTACACACGAAAAAAAGTTTTATGAGATTTTCTTCATAAATGACGAAGTTATTAAATATTAAAATGTTGAGTATTTTTTGAAAAATCGTAAAAAAAATTTTTCGACATTTTATTTTTTAAATGACTGATTCTAAAAGAGCAAATCATGAGCTGTCTTAGTACGGAATGTCGATTCATTTAAACAAAAAAAAATTCATGCGCGTCGATTTAGACATTATTTTCATAAAAAGGCATCGATTTTGACTTATTTAAAAAAATCGTAAGAAATACAAATATTATTTTGTAAAAAACATTATACCGTATCGGGACGAAATAAATGATCTTTCCGATTCTATAATTATTTTTGTCTGAGCTTCATAGATTAACCTCTTAAGCGGTCAATTTTTTTGACCAAAATTTTCCCAAAAAAAAGCCCATTTTTTAACTGCATGTAACTAAGCATAATAATTAACAGAACGCGCGAAAATGGAAGATTTTTATTTTAATCTCCGGTTTAAAATTTTACTCATTTTTTTTTTATTTTTATAATTTTTGAACACAAAAACCCTTAAATGTTTGCTTTTAATAAGTACATTCTGCGTACTATGAAGAATATTTCACATACATCTTAAAATATGTTTTCTTCCACTTACCAAAAAATTTCATGTTCATACCTCTTTTTCATACGATTGATAGGATTTCATGTGTGTGTGCATATTTATATGCACACACAATATGAAGAATAATGTAACACTAAGTCTTATATTCCAATGGGGATAGAGATAATATCGACTTCTTTGGATTATCTATCCATTTTCCTTTTTCTTAGGCAACACATTGTACATTGCCTTGTAAATCCCTATTCTTTATCCAATATTTTCAAGAATATATATTCTTGCCTTCAGTGAAAAATTCTCACCTTCACCACTACCAAAATTCTGAATGAAGAGTAGTTCAGTACCATGGACAAACTCTCTCTCTGCATCTCCTAAAGACACACTATACTAATAACCTTATTATAGGAATAAAAATGTCTGTGCAAATAAAATATAGAAAGAAAAAATTTCGGTGCCTGTACAGCGCACGGGCAAACCGGTTGTGGCTAACTTTCAGTAGCCCGTAAGGTGTACGGGCAAACCAGTTAAGGGGTTAAATTTAGAATTTCTATAATACTCCATCTCAGTTTAACTTGGCAGCGTTGAGAAAGATATACAATGTACCAATCTACTTGAAAAATAGCTCTACTTTTTTTTGTTTTGAATTTAAATCCAAGAAAATAGATAGAAATTTGTAAAAAAAATTGCATATGTTGTAGAAATTAGATTATTTTTACATTGTAGAAATGTAATTATTTTTTAGACAAAGTTAATTAATACAGTCAATAGCGCAACGTTATGAAATTCCAGTTTGGCTGAAAACCGATTTTCGACGCCAACTTTTGTCATTGTTGTAACAATAAAATTATTACAACAATGCAGATATATCCAAGTTGGCGCCCAAAATTAGTTTAACGTTTTTAATTAATATCTTTTTAAGTAATTGCAATATCGGAATATAAATGGTCAAAACATGCATTGTCATCCAAACTAAACGTGTATACAAAATTTCAGCTCAATGGGAGGAAGATATCAGCTTCAAAATTGAGTTGCAAGATTCCACCCGAACAAATTACATACATACATACATACATACATACATTGTAAGTTAAATAAAAGCTTTTAATAAAAATTACATACATACATACATACATACATTGTAAGTTAAATAAAAGCTTTTAATTAATTAATAAATAACATAGCAACACATCAGAATTGAAAATTTGTTCATAAATTGTTTGGTACAGAATGGGCCGCATTTATGTTATTTTTTGTAATAATAATAATTTCTTTTTCTGTGTTCTTAATTTTAGCATATTTTTCTTAAAAACTGTACTAAACCCCCAAATCTAAAAACATCAAAAAAATCCCCATATCTCCATTTTTTTTTATAAAAAGTTGTCGCAAGTAGTCGGATATAATGCACGAAAAATTTTTTTTAAAAATTTTCTTTTATTTAAATGTAGGTTTTATTAAATTCTTTTACTTACAAACATTTTTGTACTTTTTATTTCTTTCGTATTTTCTTTTTTAAGCTTATTTAGCATATATTTAATCTAGACGCTGAGCTAGCAGAAAAATACCTTATAATAGATACTGGTATTGTAATTCGCTTAGAGCTATGAATATCTTATTTATGAAGAACCTATTTTTTTTCTTCGAGGAATACGATTAAAATATGTATGAGGGGATTTAACTGACGTCACAGACTAACAACAAAATGAATTAAAATGAAAGGGATGGAAAAACTTTCTTTACCACTGACAAAATAAGTTATGGAAAAGATAGAATGAGGTAAATTGTCCATTATCGCTTAATTTATATGGTAATTCAAGATAAGTTACATCCATAATTGAAACCATGAATAAATTTTACATTTTAACATTAATGATATTTTTGTAAGGGTAATAATGATTTTTTTTTCGATATGCAGAACGTTTTAAAAGTTAGCGGGAAAAAAGATAAATTTACTACATTTTAATTATAATAGCTATACATAAGCATATAAAAAACCTAAATTAAAACTGCTGCTATATATCGTTAATATATGGTAATGCAATATATAACGATGTATATTGTGAATATAATGGAATAAAAATTTTAAATTTGTTATGTTAATCCAGATAATTACATAAATTAATGACAATTATAAATGCATTACAGACAAATGCTAAATTGGTATTTACAATTTTAAGCAAACAGTTTTATAAACAGCTGATTCGATTTTAGTGTTTGTCACACTTTTAAGCTATAAAGGAGCTATTAGAAACGACCTCGCAATTTTGAACCTCGGAAAAGTGACGAGGACGACACTTGAGCTAGTACTCCACTCTCCAAAGTTTTACACCACGCCAACAAGAGGACTACAGCTAGCTGAGTAACAGGAAAGAACTCAAACAATTTAACATAACAAACTCAGTTTATCGACTAATTTTAATACTCGACATTAAATTTTGACGTAAATGCATATGTTTTTATTAAACGAAAATCTTCATTGCGAAAGCTACATTAATTGAGTGATTTGATTTTAAAATTATGATTTGCATCTTTCTATATATGAGAAAAGCTTTTCACTCGTTCACTCATCAAGATACCTCTGGAACAATTAGACCTATCAACTTGAAACTTGGCAGGCATGCTTCTTTTGTAGGGATCCGCTAAGAACGGGTTTTGCGGGAATCTATTCCCAAGGGAGGTTATGGGGATGTTAATGGACAAAAATTGCCGTTTTTGGACTGTTAGACATACCGACTAAAAATTTGGCATGTAGGTTTCTTTAGTTGGGTAGAGAAGAAGAACAAGTTTTGAGAAAATCGACTCCCAATAGGGGTTGCGAGGAGTTACAGGGCGTTATAGATAATAAAAAAAAACTTCCACTTTTGAATTATTAGACCTACAAACTTGAAATTTGGTAGGCATGTTACTTTTGTTGAGCAGAGATCTGTTAAGAATAAACTGAAAGGGAAATTAGGCGGAAAAACATACTTCAGTTTTAGAAAATTTCGTCCTATTACTTTTAAATTAAGAGGCGAAAGACAGAAGAATGTTTTTTGTACAATCAAAAGCTTAAATCTATAACTTAAATTCTTAATTCATTGCCTCACAACATAATGAAATACTCAGCGAAGTGGGTGGGTAATAACTAGTATATCTTTGAATGTGAAAGCATTTTGAGAAAACTTTAAAAAAGAACGAGTTTTGAATGTTTAATAGTGTATTCCTTCACAGGTACTTATCGGTTATAGGGACCATGAGCCAATCTATTATCTGAATAGACGGTTATGCCATATCCAAATGGAAGAAGGCTAGTAGTGCCACTAGAGGTGCATTGTTGCTGGTTACCGACGTATCTTCACATAAAGAATTGGTTCTGAGGAACTAAGGTTCTATTTACAGAAGCCTATCGGGTTCTTACGTATTTTACCGTCGATCAATTTCCTCAAATAAAAAAAAAATATTGCCAATTAAAAGACGTCACCAAATACTGTGTCATTGTTATTATTAGAATTGATTTGCAACGTACGTGGGGACGATTTTTGGTACTTACGTACTTTCGCAACGATGCCAACATTCGAGATAACTAGCCAAGTTGGCAACCCCGATTTCGCATGTGTCGCACGCGCTGAATTGGCGACCATGTGCTTCATTTCATAAAAAGTCACCAATACCTTTGCGAAAAAACGTAAGTACCCTATTTTCCGTTATTGGCTGTATATTGCAGAATTTGGTGACGTATCTTGGTTTGAAAAAACTGGTCGATTGTATAATACGCAAGTACCACCCAGTGCTTTTTTTATTGTTGGTTTAATGAACCTACTTCTAGTGGCGTGGTGGGTACTTACGCATTATCGTAACCTATTGCCGACATCATATCAAACGATGCCCATGGATGCCAATTTAGGACGTACGACACTTTGGAAATCGGGGTTGCGAACTTGGCGAGTTATTAATAGAGTTGACGATTGATACGGTAATACGTAAGTACCGCGGGATGTTAATGATAAACGGATATTAGTCCAGAAACAACTGTAGATTAGTAATATCACTAATGTTCCTGTTTGCGACAACTTGGAAAAACATTCGACAACCCATGGTCTCTACAATCAATAAGTACCTCCTCAGATTTATCGTAATTTAAAAAAAAATTCTATAAATATGTAGAAAATTCAGAGTTCAATACACATTTCAGTTCATGAGTTACTAAACAAAAATGATAAACTTGCTTACTATTTATTCAATAGCGCATGTTTCCCATAATTGCACCTTAAACGTAATTTCTAATTATTGCATTTAATTTGCATCAAATTAAAATCATTTCTAAAAGACACGAATATTTATGCATTAACGTCACCGAAGCCAAATTTGGGATTTGTGAATCTCACCATTTTCAACCAAAATCTGGCTGATTGCGTGTGTATGTTTGGTACTTACGAACTATCGCAACAATCGCCAACGTTCAAGATAACTATCCAAACAGGCGCCCAATTTAGCCGGTATCGTAAGCGCGGAATCGGCAGTCATGTGATTCGTTTCTTATAATGTCGCTAATATGGTTGCGATAATACATAACTACCCATGTTGACTGGTATTTGCGCATGTTTGTCTAAGGTGCAATTTTTAGAATATTTGAAAGAAAAATTCAGTACTAATTTGATATCGGTAAGCCATTTGTTTTTTGGCGTGATTTTAGAATCACAATGAGTAAGATTTATGGTGGCCAGACTAGTCTTATTTTGTAATGTTATCATCCAAACTTGGCGAAAGTTACAATTATTTGGTTGTAAAACCGTATCATACCGGTATCAAATTAGGAATGAATGCAATGTTAGCCCAACGCCTTTATCGCCAAACTTGGCGAATTATAATCTCCATATTGGATAGAAATCCAATACGGAAAAATGAGATGCTGGCACAATTTGTGTGTGTGTTTTTCTTCTTTGTCAAAGATGTGTTCTAAAATAGGATTTCACCCAAAAATCTGTTCCAAAAAATCATCTCATGTAAATGGGCTAAAAATATTTATTTAAATGCTGCAAATTCAATGATTGATTTCATCGTTTTGACTTTTATTTTTCAGACGAATATACTTCTCAAAAGATTTTCCTTCTAATTTACCACTTCTCAAACTTTCTGTTTTATTTTTGGACACTTTTTCGTGAATTTTTAGACAAAAGTTTGTAGTATCTTTTTTCTTTTTGCCCGTTCTCACAGACTTCGTCAGTTTGTTTTTCATGTGGTGGCTCAAAGTGTAGTTTCCTTCAATTCTGAGCAGATCACCCGAATTCACGAGACTTTTAAGAACAAATTTAAACTCTGGATGGTCGGCAAATCCACTTTTGTTGCTTCTCAAGTAATGTTTGATAAACACCAGAGAAACCAGATTTTCTTTGCGCTTAGAGAATGCTTTTAAGATCCATCTCCGAATGTTTGACCGACAACTTGAATTTTTCATGGCTGTAAAATATTTTGATTTCCCATAAAAAGAATTTATATGATTTATTATTGTTTTTTATAAGTTATTAATTTTGGATGAAAGCGTGAACTGGTTGATAAAAGATTTTTACAACGTATTAAAATATCAATAATTTTTGTCTATTTTTAAGTGAAAAATATGCAGAATTAAAAACACCGATGTGTTTAATTCATCTCTTAAAATGAAATATTTGCAAAAATATTTAATCATAAGTCAAAATAAATTTATTACCCTGATATGCTTTTGTCAGTTGTTACTCGGGATTTTCACATTTTTATTATAGATCTGAATGGACTCAATTCATCTGACGTCATAATTACATGATGATAGGCTCAACAAATTCCCACGTATTTAATTCGACTGAGTATTTTGGCGGCATTTTCGGATTTTCATCTACTAATATATAACAAAATGAAATCCTTTCTTTCCTTTAACTTAAGAAAAACAATACAATTTTTTTATGCATTACTTACAGCTTTATAAACATTTTTTATAAAATTTCACATTAATATTTCTTTATTTTTATTGCGAAATTACCATTTGTAATTCTCGGAACTCCTATCGCTAAATTAAGCTGCTTGGCTATCGATTTCGGTCGCTAAAAACACCTATTGTAAAATTAAGTTGCTTGACAATCGATTCTGGTCGCCAAAAAAATTGACATGTGAAGCCCTTTCCCCTGTTCTACACTTTAACACTTAATTTTTTATGTATAAAGCATTTTGTTCAATTGAATGATCCATAATTTTGTGAAACACAATGCGGCTGGCAAACAAATCACTAAGCCTAAAAGCATACAAGAACACAAGACACGAGGCCAAAGAACAGAAGTATAAACTAAGCTAATTACTGTTAACTAAAACTATGCATATATTTAATAACTATACGAGTAGCATAAGACTAGAAAATATATTAAAAATATTTAGAATACTAAAAAAGATTTAAAGAATATGAAATTTGAATGTAAGCAAAATTGACGGTTAGCACACAACCACAAGTGTGATTTATTAGCGGTTAGCACAAGCGATTAGTTGTTTATTTGATAATCACGTGGCAATCGCTAAACGATCGCAGAGCCCTCTGCTGATGGATCGAGCCCATTGAATCAAATGTTTTTATGGTAAAAAATATTGCAATGCGCCCTGTTGAAAACATCTTTTTTCATGTTTGGTAAAATTATATTTCAGTCCACACCTTTGACAAAGAAGAGAGATAAATTGTGCCTAATTGCGCCAAGTCTCCAATATGAGGATAATAATTAGCCAAATTGACGATAAATAAAAGGTTTCGGCAAAAATAGGATCCAACCGACAAGTTGCTTCTTTATTGACTTTACTCACAGATATTATACATAATTATTGAAAACTTGTCAAACATTAAAAAATTATGAACCCAAAGAAAAATTTTTGTGAAAAAAATCAATATCGACAAAAAATAGCCATTTAAAAAACACAAATTTTTTTAAATTGAACTTTAGGTATTAAAACCTTCATTTAACGATATATATTTACGTATATATTAGTTATAACGGGTATTGAAAAACGGGATTTTTTCTTTGGCTCTAGTTTAAATTAGGTAAGTTAGATAAAAATTATAGGTGCTTATGTATTATATCGTCAAATCAAAAGGCGTAGCCAAATGCCACAACAGGCAGCCAAATAGTAGAAATTTATTTCCTCGCATGTACCAACACAATAAATAACAATAGCAGCATTTGGCGACATATTTTTCATTGGTCACGTTCTTTGATTTAGTGAAATTGGTCGATAGTATAATATGCAAGTACCATAATTATTTACAGCCGATAGGTTTTAGTTTGATAAATTTAAGAAAAGACAATCGAGCAGTTTAATAGGAAATTATACTTTTGAACAGATGGCATTTAAATCACAATGTTGTTATAACATGGAAATGGAGATGCTGATTGAGTTGTCAACTTCGTCATCTGATAGTGTTTCAACATTATGTGTGACATGTTTAAAAATTGTAATCAAAGCTCGCGTTACGCATTCGAATACATGCAAGTGATAGCATTTAGAATTAATTTTTATCGTTCCGTTCGTTTTATTATTTCGTTGGTTATTCGATTCAAAACATCCGGCAGAGGGAGCCTTAGTCGTGAATTCAAATTTGATCCTACTGTTATAATTTTAGCTTCAATTTTCTATTCAATCCTATTTCAGAAAATATAAACAAGAGTTAACTGATTACAGATTAAGTATTTCTCATCAGGAATTGTTCTTAATTAAAAATAAGACAATTAAAGAAGCTCTAAATAACCAAAATCAATGAATTAACTGAATGGAATAAAAAGTTTTTAAATTTTAATGGAATATATTCTGATCTAAAATCTTTAACTTAAAAAGTGAAAAAAAAATCCCATCAAAAATTTGATGTTATGTAATTCCGCCAGGAGGAAAATCTGAAGTTTAATTACTTAAAATAGTTTCAAAGTTTTTTTTCCTTGCAGGTAAAAGTAAATCAAGCTCTAAAAATTTATTGTTGTTTTTGTAAAGAAATATTTCGTCATAAAATTCTACATTTGCATAACCAAAAATAAAAATAATTTTGGAAATTTCTCGTTCCAAAAATCGTTTGGCTGATTAGTATTAAAGATTCATTCCTCAAACGAAATGAAGTCATTATTTGGAGAAAGAATAAAAAACCTAAAAAAAAAAACGAATTTCCAATGATAAGAGAAGGTTATTAGAAAAGACAATGTTCAGAATTTCTTTAAAATTGATCTGAAAATCTTTTTCTTAAATTGAAAGAATTTTTTTTCACATTTAGAACATGGAATTTTAAAGTTGTAACTCATAAATTCAAGTTTTTTTTTAAAAATCTTGGAACAAAAAAAATGTTCATCAAGTTCATTATGAATAAAGAAGTCAGTATAATGATCTAAAAATCCTTTTTTTTTCTCGGGGAAAAAACTGGACCTTTTAACTTTTACTTTATAATTAAAGTCAGGAGAAATATAAAGTAGTTTTATAAAAGAGTTCTCGATGATGGAATCCGTAAAAAAAAGGAGAGAGAGAGAGTTCTATTTTGCAATTTCCTATCATTTTTTTTATTAGAAGAATTTTAGAATCATAGCTTAAGACTACATTCTATTATTTGGATTTTACATAAATTTTTGTTTTGATGTATATGATTTAATATAAGTTAAATACATTTCAAAATTCATACATATTCTGAAATAAAATATAAAATAAATTGTAATAACTTTTAATTTTTATGAAAGGCGAGTTTATTATGTGTTTAATATCTCACTTAAAAGTTGATAGTTTTTACTTGTGTAAAAAATTTACAATAACATCCCATGAAGAATCCGTAGCTAATTTCGTTTTATTTATGGGTCATGATTTCCCAAAAAATTATTTAACCTGCAAGTGCAAGGTGATTTTAATTAAAGTTTCACTTTCAAAATGCTTTAAAAAATGAACCACTGGTCGGAAGGACTTCAAATTCGAACTAAATATGCTTGAAAAAGAGGGAAATGGTATAGAACAAGAAAAAAGTTCCAAAGTATACATAAATAGATAAAGCTTTGAACTGCATAACGAAAGTGGATTCAGTTACAAGTGGCATTTTGAATCGAATTACAATGGCTTTGGTGCGAGTTGCACATTGAACCAACTGTATTGTTCAATGTGCACGATTGTTCCGGTTTTTAGACAAGAAAAAATTATTTACAAGTCATTCAACATTTTTTGTGATGGAGGGACTAATCCCCATTTGGTTTAGTGAAACTAGACCATGAGTCTAGATGGGTCATGAAGTGGTCTAGATCCATGAGCCCATAAATCTGCACAAAAACTAAGAACAGCAGGGGGGGGGGAGAACAGACTCCTCACAGGAAAACCCCAGACATTGCAGAATGTGCTGAGGAGAAAAAGGTCTGATTTCACATTTGGTGCAAATTGGGAAGCTTCTTTTTCCACCAAAATTCACGCATCTCAGGTGACCAGTCGAAAATCGCGAGAATGCCGTCTGATAAGATCTGGAACCCTTGAATGATATGGCGGATCCAGGATGTCTTTGAAAGTACCATGGGTGTACAGGAGGGACAACCCAGTATAAATTCTTTACCCTGGAGTAGATCTCGGTAGACGGAAGGACCATGTAGTCTTCCGGATCAACAGGATCGCTGGCAGCCACCTTCACAAGGTCATCCACTTCTTCGTTCCCGGGCAGGCTTATATTACAAGGGACCCATTGTAAATGGATAGGGTGCCGATTGGAAAGCTATTGAAAAAGGGGTAGAATACTCTTGCTGGTGCTGTCACCGATAGATGACCAATTCAATAAATGTTGGATGGAGGATCAGCTGTCTATCAGGATCCAAATTTCAGAAAAAGTTTGGTCTCGTATGTTGTTAATTAATGAAAGACTACTCATGATAGCTATTAGCTCCGTTCTGAAGACAGAAGTGTGATCAGCATTTCTTCTCTGAATTTTGAAGATGCGGCCAGGTAGTTCAATTAAAACTCCAGTGCCAGTAGTGTTTGTTTCTCCCCTACTGCCATCAGTATAGATCTTGACTGCATCCAGTGGATACATTCAATAGTTGTACGCCTGTTAATGGAAAGTCCATCCACCACGGCACGGTCGTACATTGGCTGGGAAAAATCGGTTTTTAACTGTCCTTGAGTCAAAACCCGCTTAAAAACAACAATGAGTTATTTTTCTTATATATGCCACACTATGTTTTCCTTCTTCAAGTACATTCATTCAAATTTGAAGTCATTCGGAGCGTTGGTTATTTTTTGTATAACATTTTGAAAGTGGGACTTAAATTACAAACATCCTGTAGTTTACAAACATCCTGTAGTTTACAAACATCCTATAATGTTATTTAATCAGTTATTTAATTCTAGTGAAAAGCAGACTTATATATAAACACATACAAAAATACATTGTAAGCAAATCAAATTAATAAAATTAAAAATTCGCTAGTCAAGGTCAAATTTCTCGATGCCAAACTATAATCATACTAAATTAGATTTGGATGTAGTCTCTGGAGAGACATATTACGCAGATTCGAATCTATTTTGAGGCTGAAAAATTCTAAGAATGTAATGAGAAATTATTGCACTTGAAATATAAAGAAGCCGCCAAGGGCTACGCTCATCAAAATAAATGAAATAAATGTTTCCAAATAAAGATTCTACGATGCTTTTAGGTCTTGTAGAAATACCATTAATAAAACTAAATTAATTTAAGTTTCGAATTAATTAGTTTTTATTTTGAACAAATACATAGAACAAACGCTTAAAAATTCCTTTGAAACATTTAATTGAATGGATTGAACAGTGTAAATGTGCTTTTGCCTTTATTTAACTCTTGTGGAATGTTGTAATTGGTAGAAGCTTTTCAATGATTTATTGTATGTGATTCTAATTATAAAAATACTTTGGGTAATATTTTAAAGCTTGTTAAATAATGTATATTTATTTTTGGAACTCTTAAAATAAATTAATCAAGAGAGTGTTGAAAATTTGTGTCCTCTTAAGCCTAACTACTTATGTCTAAAATAAAATAAAAAACGGTTTAATTTAAAAAAAATTTTATATATAATTTTAAGCCTACGTTCCTAACAAACCAATTTCTCAGAAAATTAATTTCTTTAATCTTTTAAAATGCCTGAATAAGTATTAAACCACTCTAAAAATATATAAGTTTGTAAAATTCTCTTTAATTTATAATAAATAAAAACAAATTTTAATATTTTTTTTCCTAAAAATTTTTTTAAAAGAAAAAATTTTGAATTTATTAACTTTAAAACTAAAACAACTTTAAAACCTTTTTTAGCGATAAATTTTTTAAAACATTTTGAATTTACTATTCTCTAGAAAATTCAAATGCTTTTGTATTCAAGAAAAGGTATTGAATTTTTTGGTCGCGTTTAATAATTTAGTTTATGTATACAGGAAATCGTTTGCACGGTATGGAAAAGATTTAAAAGTATATTTTCCCTCCGATTTTATTTATTTTTAATTTGAAGTTTGTGATAAAAACTTCTTCCGTTATTTTTAAGTAGAAAAAAAAATCGTGTTTTATTTTTAAAAAAAAACAGCTCTTAAAAGTGACAGATAGTTAAATGACTATGTAAATGTACTTACTCTCTATAGGAAAATACTCCTATCAACAAATTGAAAATCTCCGTAAAAAACCCCGGATACGTTTGGAGAGAGAATCTGTAATATATTGAATTGCAAGAGAAAATAACCAGCTGTTTCTCTATTTTTGAATAAGAAAACCTAAACAATCTTATTCTAAAATGTGATTCGAAATTTAGACATCATTAAAATGTCAAGTTTCAAAAGTTAAAAGACACTTCCTATTCCAAAAAGCAACGAGGAGACTGAGAACGTTATCCCAAACTGTAAGTTTGATTAAATAATTCAAAAAAAAAAAATGATTGCTTCTTAAGTTTGAATGTTTTTTGTTGAAGCGCATTAAAGAGAGAAAAGCTTACTGGAGAAAACTGTACGAAGGTCCCTAGTCAGAGATGGGAGTTTATACTCGATAAAGCTTGATTTTTTTTTTTTTTATTGAAGTGATTGTTACAAAGAGAGCAATTTGGTACCCTCTATAGAAGACAGTAATCGCAAAGAAACCTTCATCGTTCTATAAAGAGATTATGCCTTGTGTCCCTATTGCAGCAGATTAATTGATAAATAATAAAGGAAAGCAGATTGAAAAACTTATTACTGCTCAAATATTGCTAACATTAGTTAAACAGAACGGAAAAAAGAATATATTGCAAATAAATAGTTATATTTAAATATTACCAAAAAAATAAATGCCGGGAGGAAAAACTGCTGCTTCATAAAAACATTGTGCAAACTTTTTCAAACAAAATTGTATGAGAACATTAATTTAAATTTTATGAAATACTTTTTTCTTTTTACTTTTCATTATTTATTAGAGCAAGGATTGCTGTGATGACACTTTTAAATAAGGTTCAAAAATTGCCTAAAAAAGCAACTAGAACTAGTTCAAAGAACTTTGGAGTGCCTTATTTCATACTTTGACGATCAACTGATCGTTATTCTATATAATACCTAGTTAAATCATAGATTTCAATAATTTCATATACTTTAAATGTCTAGTTATTTTATGAAATATCTAGTTATTCTATGAAATAACGGATTTCACACTTTAACGGTAATATATGCTGATTTGTATTCGTGTCTGTTTGTCTTTGTTCATTAATAAATCTGCTTTTCAAATAATTAAAACCATTCGCTGATTTTCCCCCACGGAAATTTGTAACAATACTATTTAAACTCTCAATATTATGAACGCAACATTTTAGAGACAATATTCGATCTTGAATACCTAACTTTTACACGGGAAAGGCACTATCAAAGTAAAGTTACACATGGACAAAATATCTCACTTCTACTTCAAAATCAACTGCCACATATGTAACAAGGACAGAATCTGAAATTGGATTAAAATGCAATTGTCACATTTCTTTTTGTCTTCCCAAGGGGATTTCGTGTGTTTGTTCTTGTTTATATTAAAACATTCTTTAAGATACTAGCTTTCACATACACTAAAATAACTTTAGAATATCACTCGAGAGGAAAGACATAAAGTCAACTTGATCATTTTAAGGAGAAATCTACTTCCATGGAAAATTTGAGCCAGAGCTTGAGTGGAGTGTTAAGGCTATCCAATAGAAAGAAATAAGAGCATATATTTAATATTTATACACAAAAACTGGCAGTGGAATCGTTTCTATAAAGTGCAAACGATTTACAGGATTTTTCTTATCCAGGGGATTCTGATCAAAAAGAGAAATGCTTGATATTTTTTGATGTTATTTATACTGACATCTGTAAAAAGAGTTTCAATATAGCCTTTCTACATAAAAATAGATACTGTTTAAATATATATGTTTAAATTAAAGTATCTATAAAATGTTGTATTAGAAAGAGCCTATATTTTGATTTATATTCATTTATTGTGAATATTTGATAACAAAATAAAATGATGCAAGAAAATTGTGGAATGCTATCTATGATATAATTTTTTGATGAACACTCAAAAAATGGATCTGTTAGATTCCTTTACTTCTAAGAGGCCATTTGTGAAAAACCCATTGAAAGGTTTTTCAAAAGAGGGTGAAATAGTTACCATTTAAAAATATTTTTATTTTAATGAATTACGTAATAGCTTATAACAATATGATAAATGCGATAAGTTTTGACTGAATTATGTGGGGGAGGCATTGAGCATCTAAAAGCTTTTATCCAGTAATGTAAATGCACTGTTGAGTCAAAACATTATGAACACCACCACATTTTTCATTTAACCCATTTGGATGAAATGTGAAGGTTAGGAATTATTCTTGTGAGTGATGGAAAAGTTGCTGATCTAAGCTAATTTGACAGAGGGCAGATTGCAATGCTCTAAAGACTCGAAACGAGTATCTCCAAACAAACTCTACTGGCTTACTTTTCACTATCTGCCATTTTTAGTATTTTTGTAAAGTGAATAAATGACGGTGAAACCAGCAATAGACGCCAAGCTGTTGGACATCCACGTATCATTAAAGACAAAAGACGTCGGAGAATATCCAGTTTAATAAAACAAAATCGGCATCAGACAGTGGGTCAGCTGACAGCCGAATGCAATGCAGGTTCAAGAACAAGTGTTTCGGAACACACGACTCAACCGACACTGTTGGATATGAGACAGCACAGAAATCCTACTTGTATGCCTCTGTTGACCAAGCGTCATTGTCAGCTACACCTACAATGGGCCCAGGAACGTCGAGATTTGACCATGGATAAGTGGAAGAGAGTTGCCTGGTCGGATGAATCATGCTTTCTCATTCATCACATTGGTCTTCAATCGTCTACCAAGAACTTATGACATCCATGTCAAGGCGAGTTGCAGCTGTTTTGTAGGTCAAAAGTAGTGCAGCGCTTTATTGAGTAGATGCTCATAATGTTTTGGCTCGACGGTGTATATTTACTGATTATTTATTATTTTACACATGCCACACACTACAATAGCACCTATGCCATTAGTGCACGTGCTCTCGAATATTTTTCGTCAATTGAATTAAGACTAAAGATTTATTGATTACTATACTATCAAAAACAAAAAGCTTAGTTACTTATATATCGATTAATTGTTTATTAAGATCCCACTAGAAAAAATACTAAGAATATATGCAACGAACTTCGTAATTTTTTTTGCCATTTTAATATTTGTTACAATGGAACATTTACGCTTTACAATCTGTAAAGAATTTGAACTATACAGACAAAAAAATAACCAAATATTTAATTTTCACAATTTCCTAGCACATTCTACATCATATTCAATAACATATCGGCCTTACTATAGACTTATTTTTATAAGTTATATGTTAAGGAATAGCACTTAAAATACAAAAGTAAGTTTTTTTTTGTTGTTACTGAAACTAGTCCAAGAGACTTTTTGTCACATTTCGGGATTGAAAATACTACAAAAATAGATTTTTTTTTTTCAGAATAACATTTTTCTGTTGAAACTGTGCCCTTGAACATAACCTGACACACACATTCAGTCCCGACAAAAATTTATCTCCTACCATACAAACGTCTGTCAAATTGACGTTTATTGCGTGGACAACATTAGTCAGCGACTTCAGCAGTTTTGGAAAGAAAGGCAGTAGTCAGCGGTTTATGTAGTTTTTGCCGGAGACATTTCTCAGCACATTACGTAGTTTTGCAGGAAATATTAGTCAGTGCTATATGTATTTTTTTATAGATGATTTAGTTTCTGCTTTTTAAGTAGATTTTGGAATTACTGACTTAATTACATCCCGCTTTTCAATCATTAAAAGTATATCCAATTAAAAATGAAACGTCTTATACTTATAAGTATTAAAATTGCATTATATGTAACTCATCTGATAATATAATTAAACTTATTAACTATGAAAAAATATTCCGATTTTCGATTGGTATAAACATAATTTAGATTATATTTAATATTTCGAGTTTTTTTCAACTTATTTTGAAAAAACTATAAGACGCAGACCAATATGCTACTCTTTTATATTTTCTCTCAGAGTGAATAGCGAATTCTAGATAAAGTATGCATGCATTTTAAATTATACTCAGTAGCTAAATTTACCATTTCTTTATAATGAAAAATTTCTGTTTTTTTCATCAATGTAAAAATGTAAAGCTCAAAAATGAAAATAATAATCTTTAGTTATGTATCATGTGATATAGCTCCCATTCATTGCCCAAATAACTTCCAAATTTTATCACGTATGCCTTGTGTGCGGTAGGATTTTTAATTTCGCGAATGTGATTTTATTATTGAAATAAAATTGACTATCCCATACAAATGTGTATTTTACAAACACAATAGATTAAAAAAATACATGCTTTGAAAGAGAAAGGAATTACACTACTGGTCATATTTAAATATTGCTACACGAAGAAGGCGACGTGCTACACCCGTGATATTTACACGACAGAAAGACCATGCTTTGATGTGCAAATGATTAGCTTTTTAAGGCATTAATGCAAATCACCTGTTGCGACTCTTACGACGTTTTTAAAAGAAATTATACAGACTCATACACAAATATCTCATACACAAATTGCATTTGAACTTATACTGGTGAAAAGTTGTGATGCCTCATGTGAGAAGCAAACATGCTTACCAGCACGTTTGACTTAAATAGAGGTCAAATTATGGCCCACCAAGTTTCCAGTATATCGGATTGCAGCTCTTCGCGTCACTCGAGATCCCATGGCTATCTGCAGAATATGGAATCGATGGGTTCAGGTCGATCACGTGAAACGCCGTGCTGAATCTGAACGGCCGGTTATCTCTAACAGAAGGGGAGAAGACAGACATTTTACTAGCATGGCTTTAAAGAATCTTACAGCCACGTCACCATCCCTGAGTCTAGAATAGGGATCGTTTGCCTTACGTCTGTCCAAACAGTTCAACGACGTTTGCAGCTGCATGAACCGTCAGCTCGGAGATCAGGGCTTCAGATACCCTTGACGCCACATTACAGACAGGAGGGCCTTTCAATTGTATGATAAACAACGATATAGCGTCTTTTCAGAGGAATCCATGCTTTCCTTATAGTATCATGATAATCGCATCCGCGTTTGTTGGCATCGTGGAAAAACGCACATAGTCAGCCGTGCATTTTACATCTTCATATGGGATTATCAACTGGAGTGATGGTATGGGGTGTCTTGCTTACATTGACGGCACTTATCACATTAGAAATGTAATGGTCAATGTTCAAAGTCCCGTGTCTAGACTTTCTTCTAGCCATGCGAAGTGCTACGTTTCAACAGGATAATGCAACGACTACATGTTACCAGTATTGTGCGGATCTTCCTTAAAACAGAAAATATTCGGCTACTGGCTCTGGCCAGCATGTTCTCCAGAACTCTCACAACCAGAAAAAACTTGGTAAACAAGTATCTAGTGACTGGCCCTTTACTTTACGTGGCCCTTTACTTTTAGTCGATGAACAGTTGCATAGTATTGAAGCTGCATGAGCAGCTATACCTGTACCTGCCATCCAATTTTTGTTTGACTCAATTCCAGGAGTATAAGAGCCGTTATTGATTCAGTTTTTTTCCGGATTTCTCAGGAACTATGCTTTCAAATTTCTTGAAAATGTAATCACTTGTTATTTCCAGTATAATATGTTTGTCTAAATATCATTTTGTTATGTACATTTCTTCTCGGTGTGCAATTTTAATGGTCAGTAGTGTATTTAATAGTTTAAAAATTCTATGAACATTTATTAATGTTACCTCTACATCTTTCAGAATCAAGATGATGAAATAAATGCCAGATTAAAAAAAACCCAAATAACAGAAGTTATGAAATACATACGGTTTTTAGAATGAATATGTGTCCTTTATTGGATTTTTAGCATTTCTAAAATCAACATGTTATATTAAATAAATGTATTATCAATATAATGTGATTGAGAATATAATATAAAGTCAATAACATTCATTCTTAAACAACAGGATGATGAATATGAAAATATATCGAATCCAATTCTCAAAAATGTACTTTAGGGTTAAACAAATTTAGAACACAAATCGAAGTTTCTAGAATAAAGATTTCCAGAATTCAAATAGAATAATCTAGAAGATATCTTTCTTTTTATTTAAGAAAAAAAAAAGAGAAATAACGAAATACAAATATAGATTGCAACTAGAAGAATTCAATTTTAAAGTAACTCGTTTCTTGACATTCTTTGTCTTAAAATATTCTAAGCCTAAAAAGAATTCGTTTTTTTTTATTCGAAACAAGATAAAATGGAATATTCTCCGAGATAAGAAAGTTTACTTTTGGGAAATCCGTAGATTTTCTCTGGAAATCACTTGACGTTGATACTGAGTGGGAGGATTTTCAACATTCGCGGTTGATTACACTTTCTCGAGGGAGAGGATGTACAAAGAAAGACTGTTTTGGAATTCGAATCGTAAGTTTTCCGATAGAAACAATGACATTTTATCTCAACAAAAGATCCGGCGTACATTGAATCGTATTTAGAAGACGAAGAAGAATTTAACGATCGCTACAGTTCTTTTTTATTCGATTTTTAGAATGTGTATGAAATACAACATATGCACTCGTTCCAATTTTTTTGAAGATTCCCCAGCAGAAAATATTCTGACCGTATTGTAGGATTTGAAATTTTTGCCACAAGTTTCAGGGGAATAATTCTACAGATTTGTATTGAATATTTTATTTCAGTAGCACTTCTCATTTCTAAGCGAATTTAAAACAGTTCTTTATAAATGACATAAAGAAACAGATAGGGAGAATTATCGTCGAATGTTTAATGACGTCCACACATTGAGCCTTTAATATATAATTTTATTTAACAGAATGTCAAACGGAACACGGTTAAGCGTTTTTATAATAATGAAAAAGCATTCCTATATCTTGATATTTGAAATTAGCTCTGATTTTACAAGCATTAAATGAAAAAGTTATTTCTTTTTACCAATGAACAAAATTTATGTTGTCATAGTCACATGATAACTGTAATCATGCGTGTCCCCATTTTTTTTATGTATTAAAAACAACTATTAAAAGAATATATACTGTACATAATAAATTTTTAGACAAAAAAAATTTGTTATTTTTGGTTTTATGGCATTCAATCTAACTTAGCGAACAGATTTTTCTAGAAAAAATGAAGCTTGAAAAATGTCCGCATCAACATGATTTTGAAGGGAAAAGTTCCGTAGTTCGTTTACTGACACTTCTGTTATCGGAGTCAACTCCGGTGGTCATCAAAAGGGGTTGCGTTACAGGGGAGACAGCATAGACAATTTAACACAAAACATGTAAGCTCCAACCTGTTTGTTACAGGAATGTACACGATAGTGAGTGTTCGAATTGTCGAGAGTTTTATTAGATGACTTCGAAATATCGCGTGTTGTAGTCTGTCCAGCCACAGATTTTACTTCGAAATATTGAATGTACCAAAACGTTTCGTTTTAATTCGAAATATCAAGAGTTCTTCTAGGGACGGAGCATATACTTCGAATTAGCGAGAGGTTCATATTATCGAAGGTTTGAATTAGCGAGAGTAGACTGTATATTGAACAGTGGCTTCTGCAACATTCAGAAATACATCTTTGCATGTGTGTTAACACATGTTGTGCGTTTCTATAATTTCAAAAGTGGTTAGATGACACCTTCATACAGGGGCGAAAAGAAAAACTTATTTGATGGCTAAAAAACTGCATGTAAAAAAAAGATTTGTTTAATATCTTGCATAGGTACTCTTTCAAGTTAGTATTGATATATGAAAATATAATTGAAAGTAAGGCTTGATAAAAAAAAAAGAAAAAAAAATGATATATTCCAATATATTGCATTTTTTTTTTATTTTATAAAAAGCTTAAATCCACATTGAGTCAGTTCAAAATTGTGGTATGATTATTATTCATAGCATTTCGAATTTAAGGGGGAAAAAGTATTACTTTCAAGGAGTGGAAATTAATTTTACTATCTATATCATTTATCAGTTTTAAGATTTTGTTTAGTAATGTCAAAATATTACCGCCAATCAATATCAATTTTGGAACACCTGATCAAGTTTTTAAAAAGCAAAATTTATGTTTCGAATAGAACCCGTAATTTTTTTATGTACCAAATTATTACATGATGGGCTTATAGAGAAAGAAACAATTTTTTTCGTTCAAAAACTGAAAGAAAATAAATTGCAAAATTATCAATAGAATCGCCATGTTGGCGAAATTTTGATGTTCGAATGGTGGAAAGAAAATGGCTCCACATATCTTCTTTTTGTTTGATACTTTAAAAGTCATAATCAAAACAAATCGTTGTAATACTGGACATAAATCATCACATGTCAGCGATGAAAAACATTTTTAGCAACTTGGAAAAGAGAACAAATTTGAATTCTGTGAAGTCTCCACGTTCCATTTCTAAAGTGAATAATTCTAAGAAAAGAAAAATGGATAGACAACACAATGCCGGGTAAAACCTTATGGATGAAGTTCAGTGAACCGTAGAAAGAGAAATATGATCATCATTTTCACTGGATTTTAAAGAAATCGAGTTCTTTTTGAGCTATTGCCAAAATATTTAGCGATTAATTTGAATGTCCGCAATTTCGAAGAAAAAGATGGAAAATGTGGAATTAAATAAGAAATACATTACTGAATTAAATACTTCGGTTATTTCCCTAAATACTGTGATTATGCGCAGTGGAATTAGGAGAAGAAAAAATGAAGGAAATAAAAATCCCCAAAAAGTTAAAGTTACAACTTATGAAGTCATTCAATTGAAATCACCAAATCTATTATGAAATATCAATACCGTCCCATAAGATTTTATTGAAAGCATAAGGAAATTAAAGTATAAAATAAAAAGGAATAAATATAGCGACGATTAAAAAGGAATTGTAGTCAACAAGTAATATAAAAAAAATTTTGAAGTCAATCCTACTTTGAATGGATGAATAGAAAGTAATTTATTACATATATGTAAAAGACGTAGCTGGTGGCAGGGATTTCTTAATATTAAATACTTTTTTTATAATTGATGTTGCACAATTATCGAATGGATGAGGCAGTCTTGTGATTAATCAATCCAGTTTATTGAACATTTAACATATTGCGTTCCAACATAACAAGAAGCAGACAAGAAGACACAAAACACAAACCAAGCTGCAACCGATTACATGACGAAAAACAAGGACCGAAGAGAGCGGTCTCCAGAAATCTCCGGTCCTTAGAGTAAGCCGGAAATCACATGATCTAGATGGGTGGATAGATGTAAATTCAAAAGGTGGCCGTAGGCGGCTATCTAGGTTATAAATTAAAAAAGGGTCCTGAAGGGATGGACTATAGGTAATTAAAAGCTATAAAAGATTAAATTAATGGGGATTATTACATACATGTATATATTTATATAGGAAGAAAGTGAACTAATAGTAGGAATTGAAAAAAGAGTATGATTTGTCTGCATTGTTGTAACAATGCACACCCGGTTTGGCTAGTTTGGCTGAAAAACCTGTTTTCGACGCCAACTTTTGTCATTGTTTTAACAGTTACATTGTTACAACAATGGAGACAAATCTACGATGGCGTCGAAACCCAGTAATTAATTAAATTAAATTAATGAATTTATGTTTGAAAAACTTATCCTCAAGTGTCATCCAGTACAAGTTTAAAAAAATTAGTTTGAGCTTGATTGGATGAATAAACATTTTATTAACGATTGAAAATTTGAACAAGATAAATATATGAATAAATAAATATGTATATAGAGAGAGTGAGTTAATAGTAGTAATTGAAAAAATAAAGTGTTCAGCACCAGAAAATTATTTTTCAGAAAAAAAATAATTATATTAATTTATATATATATATTTCCACATAGTTTAATTTTCTTTAAGCCGCGTCTTCTTCAATTCCAATTTTATCTAAATGGGATGAAAACTCCAAAATAAATAAGATCGAGTTTTTGACGACTGTATGCAAAAAAGTCAAAACACCTTTTCTGAATTCACTATATGATTGTAAAAAATAAATATCGATTAGAGTTTCTTAAGTGGTGGGGGGGGGGGCACATTTAACATTAAATGGACACAAGATTACCCATTAATAACCGAATTTTTCTGAAACGAATAATATTAAAAATAAAAAACAACTACGCTTGGAAAACTTTGAAAAATATGTGAGAAATAAGCGCATAAAAATTTTAATCCAAGACAAATATTACATTAAAAAAAACTTTCACAGATATGTCTTACTAACAAGAGGAGGGCACGACTAAGGAAATTCATTTAGGGACGAGACTTTTTGTATAATAGTAGTACTCCTGCAAACTGTTCAACAGTCAATGTAATAGTGCCGAATGGGCAGTCAATTCGGAAGAAATGGACTTCAAAATTAATACTTGAATACAATAAAATTTTAATTAGCTCTAGCGATGCAATTGCATAGGTGATAGCGTACCTGCATTCGGCGCGGTAGTAGGCCAGGGTTCGAGTCGCACGATCGACATGCTGTTTCTTTTTCAATTCGATTAATTATTTTTAGAATTATATAAATTCATTTTTAAAAAGCGAATTAAATATTTTATATAATTAAGAAATAATGAAATTAATAACAATATAAGTTAATTTTATTATATTGATTATAAAATAACTAATGCATTTATGCTAAAATAGTATAATAATATATTTTATACATTATAAAACTATTTTTTTTATGTAATTCTGAAAATATTTGTAACTATTTTACTTCATAAAATAAAAAAACAATTTTATAAAATACCATTTAATATTTAATATAATATATTTTATAATATAAATATTATTATTTATTAATAATATTATAATAACTAATTAATATTTTAGTATATTTATAAAATATAATATAAATAATTATATAATCATAGTGGTTGTTTACGTTTTTAAAATACAAAATAATTATGAAAATGTTTCAAATGAATTTCCTTCGTCGTTGCCTCCCCTTGTAAATGTTAAATATTAATAGGCCGAATAAATAAATAAGGGCAAATGCTTTTAATGAATTTTTTTTCTTATGTACTTGCATTTATTGGAAAATATAGTACAATATTTAATGCTACTGATGATTTATCATAACGAAATTAATATAAATTGTAATACAATTCTTAGTTCATTTAACATTTAGTAGACCATGTTAGTTTGATTGTAGATTCAAGTGCAATTCTGCTTCAAATTTCTTTCAACTTCATTAACTTGTGATTTTATGAATAAAAAATATTTGGGATACAACCCAGCATTATTGAAATTATTACAATTCGAAAAAAAAAGAAAAATATTACACATCACATGATTTATGAAAAAAGAAACTACACATCAGAGAAAGCATGATTCCTAAAATACGAGTATGAAACTAAATTAATAATAAATATAATACATTTCGGGGAATAATTCCCGGATCAAAGAATACATCAAAAATAAAATGTTCTTAAGATGCGTTGTTCGTAATCAAATTTCAAGATAATTAAAGCAAATTTCAAAGAAATAGTATTAATAAAAAATAAAATACATTTGCATATTCTTCGAGAGCGTTGAAAATGGAATTCGGAAATCTCAAGAATTTCGGCATTTGAATTTCAATAAAACTGAATAAACTTCAGCATCTAATAGAGAATAAAAGATATGAATAATTCAGATTTTGTGGTACGGTGCTGCTTTGGAAATATGAGGAAATATATTTTCTCCCGCGAACATGAGAATGGCCATTTATTTTGGAAAATGCTCTTTATTCTGTTAAATTCGGAATTCACTTAAATGTTGATGAAATCAAAACTGATATGATTTAATAGAGTTCATTTTAATATCTAAAAAATTAAGGATAAAGGCTAAGAATTTTTCATGTACAAAGATCGAAATATTTTAAATCAACACGATTTTAATGTATTTGATTATAAAATATTGTTTTAGTTAATTATAAATTAATAATTTTCTGCGTAAGAGCATTCATATTAAAATATAACTAAAGCTACTTGCCAACAATAAATTATTTTTAATAATTTTTTTTTTTCCAGAATGGACTAAATTTATGACAGTCGCTTGATAAAGACCATCATGTGTTTTCCACTAAATTCAAAACTTATACTAACTTGTACTTGTTGTTCTATTTGTAAAATTAATATAAATGGGTATAAAAATGTTTAAGTGTTATAGAAAAAAATTCTCCAAAAAGACTCTAAAATTAAAAAAAAAATCTTATTTTATACATGCGTTTTTAAATCAAGCGTATTTTGCTTACTTATGTGCCTTATTATTATTGAAAAAAGTACTTTTTATAGGAAAGTTTCTCCAAAAAGCAAAAGTTGGCAACAGTGAAACACACGAATTGATTAGCTGGAGACATAATCGCATTTATCGTGTAACTATGACGTCATTAGAACTTGTGAGCTGATTGGCTGAAAACACGGGATTGTAGTTATGTTACTATGATGTCACATGAATTTAGCACATTAAATAAAATATATTATAATAAAAAATTTTTTACTTCATTATTATCTTTATATTTACACTTCGTTTCTGCTAATAGAATAACTTCATTAAAATTATCCAAAATTTTATTCGAATTTTGATCCATGAGATTGACTGCTTAGTTATGGTTTTATATTCATGTTTTTATATATTTTAAAAATCTCTGGATATTTCACTGTTTCAAAAAATGTAGAGGTATGTCAAAGCTAGTCAATGAACGATAGAAAGCTTATTCGGTTTACTTTAGTTTACTAAAATGAAATTTTTTCCGTTCTTTTTGAAAGAAAAAAAAATGGAGGAAAGATATCTTCCAATTCGAAACAATTTATAAATAGAAAGAATTCTGAATATAATATATACTTTTCATAAATCTGTTTTGCACATTGTATTTGAACCTGTATTATAGTACAAAAAAAAAAAGAAGAGAGAATACAATTGTTGACAAAGGAATAAAAGTCGTAAAATAAATAATTTACTCGAATGCGTTTTAGAATGATATATTTTTCTCTATTAATTCTATGAAATCCTTTGCTTTGATGTATCAATGTTTCTTTGATAATGTGAAGGCACGATACGTTATGATAATGCTATGCAATTGTGTTACAAAATTTCTTTTCCATTAGAAAAGGCTAGTATAAATGAGAGATTTATTTTCATTACACATCACACTGTTTATTTTCAAGGCATTGTTTCTGATATTAATATTAATGCACGAAAAATTAGAAATAGAATATTCATTTTGCTAAAAATAATATCGCGCGGGTTTATACTTATTTCATAGAAAAGTACTTTTCAGTACTTTCTTTGTATACTTACGTATTATACCGTCGACTAATTTTTTCGCCAAATTAAAAGACGCCGAATCCAAAACCGGCGCCAAATGCTATCATTGTTTCCGAACATGTGCGAAAATAAATTCCCAAGCATCCTTTGAACATTTTGTTCAGAAATAAATAGGCGAAGATTTAGAAGAAATAAACACTGTATTTAAAAACACACATACATTTGAATTAAATGAAAGAATATAATTTCTTAAAAGTAGGAATGTAAATGCTGTCTTTCAGTTCTACGATTTTTGTTGTGTTTTTATTTTTCTAAGCCCTGTTGTCCTTCGTGTACTTACGTATTAGACCACTATTTTCGGGAATACTCCATTGTGTTCCTTTTCGTAGATGATAGTGCCGAGGTCTATTCGGAATTTTTCAACTAACAAATCCTCTTAAAGAAAAATGGTCTTTAAAATTTATTTTATTGAAAACCTTTCTGCGAAGAAGATGTGAGTATTCAAATTAAATCTTGTATACAAAGATTAAACTTAAGAGTTAGATTAAAAAGAGAGTTTAGATTGCTACGGCTAGTAGTAATTGATTAAACGTGAAGTAAAGCGTGGATACTTAACTGATTATTGTAATATTAAAGTTGACGATTTGTTAAATAGAAATTAGATTAGATTAGGTCGCTAAAAGAGAATCTGAAGGTATTGCTTGGACGTAAGTGTGATCTGTTTTAATTATTAGTCTTCTCGTATCTCGTCGGCCTCACTACTGTAATTCATATTTAGAATTTGGGTGCATCTCTAAACTTGGTTAATAGATTTTGTGTTGTTGTTGATACCGAAAATAAAGTGAAATTATTTTGGAATATGGCTAGCCTTCTTTCCAACCTCCCCACATGGAGGAAAGAGATGGTTGAGGAATGTGATAAGGGAATAATCTAATGTTTACATTGACTGAATTGCTCCTGAAAATGTCAATACTAACAATTTCCGAAAAAGAATTAAAAAAATACAATTGAGAACTATAGTACCCAGTAAATATCAAAGAACTTTAGGAAACATTCCATCTATAGTAATAATACCTAATTGAACCAATAACAGAAGAGAAGAGATACTAAGTATTCGTATTAATAGTAAAATAATTATAACTCCAGGGCTCCTGCATAAATATCAATTCATGAATAATTATATATGTGACACCTGAGAAGAAAATAATGATTTGGAACACATTCTCTTAATTTATGACAAATATACTTATCGAAGAAATAACTTTTGGAATGTATTGACAATAGACCCATGCAATAACATCACCTTCAGAGAGCTTTTTGAACATGCAACAGTTAATAAGTAACTTTTCAAAGTCTTTTTTTCAAAAGACGAAGTTCTTTGATATATACAGGACACCTCGAAATTACGCGATTGGTAGGACTGAGTGTAAGTCGAATTTACGTAAGTCGGGGTATAAATTTGCATATAAATTGTTGGGGACAGAGGGGGGGAATTAAAATTTAGAAAAAAATGGTTAATAAAATCTTCGTTAGAACAAATATAAAATCCCAAGCCAAAGTATTTTGATGTAGAATGTTTCATATAATCTAAGCTCATATATCTTCAAGCTCAAAGATTTTTTTTTCTCCCGCAAAATTTCTTCGTAGCATGCAAATATTTTTTTGTTCCTTGTTTTGTTGAAAAAATATGTTCTTCGCTGAAGTCAATATTTTCTAAATTTTGTAACCCTTTTCCAACAGAGGCCTTCTGTTAATTTCCCAACACAATGTCTTTCGATCTTCTGATTAAACTGGGTTTAAAAACTTCTTTTTTAGATCCAAGGATCCTACCTCGTCTGGATGACAAAGCCGTCTCTCAGATCTAAATAGATATAACAATTAAAGCATGTAATAAACACACACTCTGTATATAAGAAATAAATAACATAAAATAAATTATGTTTAAGCGTCAATCCTGCGCGATACGTCTGAACAAGTACATTAGCTAAGCAAATAGCGTGAAGTGAGTAATCGAATAGCGTAGCGCTCAAACAAACGACGAAAGAATGAGATTTGAAAATCACGTAACTCCCGACATTCGGGGTAGCGTAAGTCAAGGTATTAATGTGTTTAATAAGAAAGGAAATACTGTAACTATTCGCATGCCTATTACTAATCCTCTTGGGGAAATTCTATTACTTTAAATATTGTTCAATTGAAAACTTTCTCTCGAAGAAGGAGATGCAATCTATGTAAATCATGTCGTATATTTAAGCATTAACTTTTTGGTTCGAAATAGAGGTTAGGAGTTAGATGATAGAATTTAGTGATATTAACGTAAAGTAATTGAAAGCTAGACGAGAGCGCCTCGTCGATTAATTAATTCATAAAATTGATAATTGACAGTTCAGTCAGTAAGATATTGGAAGAATTAAATCGACCAGAAGTCGATTATTTGAGATAGGAGTTATGATTATTACCAAACGTAAGTGATTCTACTTAGAATTAATTATTAGATATCTCATATTCCTCGCTTTGGCTTCAATACTTTATATATATATGTGCATTTCCTTCCCTGGGTTTGTGAGACTTATAAAAGGATTAAAAAATTATATTTGTTTTGATTATGGCTGGTGTTCCTTTTAACTCCCAATCATTAATGGATTTCAGTGGAAATCCTCTACAATACGTCTATTCATTTCAAGGGGATAATATCCTTTGTTGCTCCAGTGAGTGAGTGAGTGAATACTAACGTCCCACTGTTCAGCTACACGAGGGCTTTTGGGGACGGTCCGCGTAATTTTGAACCATGGTCAAGTGACGCGGATGACATCTGAGCTGGCACTCCCCCCCCCTCTTCTAACTACCACACCAAAGGGAGGACGTTTGAGCTCTCGACAGATTTAACGTGCATCGCTCCCCTACACGGCGGGTCTTAAATGGTACTGGAATCGAACTCATGACACGCTAGCCACGATCCGATGCCTAAACCACTTGGCTATCGCGGCCACCGTTGTTGCTCCAGATCCCACGAAACCTGTAACCTGAAGAAATAGTGAACTATACATATTTATCGCTTATGTGCAAATGTATACCTTTATTTCCAGCTTAATATATCCGTTTGCCTTTAGAGCATTTGTAGCTTAGAAATTCAGAACATCATCGAGTTTCGCTATCGGAGGCTTTCGAATCCGAATTCCAATTATATTAATTACCGTCGCATTGCTATTTGTTAAAACGAAATGGATCTTAAGGATCCCGTCAGCTAGTCATTTTGATATCGTGAAATGTAATGGTAATCCTATGGAAATTCTACATTTCTCCTCAAGCTTAAACAAGGTTAGCAATTTGAATATGGTCAAGTGCATCGAAAAGAGTAAGGAATAATGAAGGTATATTTGGGATGATTTTCCTCCCATTTCCGTATATACTTTTTAGGTTATTTTAACGATCCACATTTGTCGGTATTTCAGATTCTTAAAAGTATTTAAAATGTATATATATTCAAATATCGAAAGAAAAAGTACCAGATAAAATATTTTTGCTATTTTGGAGCCATTTCATTGCATTCGAATGGTTGCTTAAAGACGAAAATAGAATTTCCATAGAATTAACATTACATTCGTGATTTCAAAAAGCAGTATAAAACAACGTTTCTCAAACTGTGAGGCGCACCTCCCTGGGGTAACTCTACAAGGAGGGCGCGAGCATATTGAAAAGTCGAAAGCAAAAGATTATTTTAAAAAAATTATTAATTAACTGAAAGTAAACAAAAAAAAATACATTCTGACATAATAAAATATAAAATACACAGTTACATTGAAAAATACATTTATAAATGATTCAGTACTGCACAATTTATTTCATAATTAATTTAACAATACTAAGTTAAGAACAAAATTAATAATTATCAATGATCCAATTGGCTTGTCATACATAAAATTATATACAAAAATTTACACTTGTCTTGATAATTTGTGCGGTTTGTAATTAATCTCAAAAACTGTCGATTAAAAGTTACGCGATTCGCTCCACAATGCCACCGTTTTCCACGTAGGCAAGCGTATGTGATGTATTCAGGGGGGGGGATAAGCAAATATTCTGAAATAAGTAAATTCTTCGCAAACACTGTCAAGGTCCTTTCATTGCATTCCAAAGCCTTCGGAATAATTTTAGGGATAGCAGTGCACAGAAAAAATCGTACTGCGGAAAGACGTATATATACGTCCGGGTGCAATTAACGCTTTGGCTGAGAGAGACGTTTATTACGCCAGTGGCATTTAAGAGGTTAAAGTCGTATTGTGACCTTAACGTCAAAGTATAGTATTATTGAATTAAATACATTGTTGTTTATGGAAGGGGGCGCGATGAAAAGTATGATTGGATATTGGGTCGCAAATATTGAAACTTTGAGTAGCCACTGTTATAAAGACTTTCCGTGATATGGAAATTTGTTGCGTATAATATCTGTTAACCTTTTAAAAATATTTTCCCTTATTCCAGGGCTTGTGTTGTTCAATTCCAAACAGAGATAAATATTATTTGAATCATTTTTTAAACTACAATAAGCCACGTTGTATATATAACTATATAGGAAAACAATATAAAATCGGATGATAATGTAACATACAGTTATCGAGTGAACAAAAATAAATCGGAACAAAAATTATCTTTGCTATTGTCCCTAAGCGAAACAATTAATCCCTTCGTCTTGAAGTAATTGAATTTTAAAAATTAGATAGGGAAGACGCGCTTAAAAATCGCTTTCGTAGGCAGGTTTCTATACCACATATGCATTACCTTTATCATCTGATTGTTGTCAAAACAGAAAATTATTTGGTATAATGAATTTCTCTTCATCTAACGCGATGCTAAAAGAACAATAGTAATAATCCATATATTTTGTGTTGTTACTGAAATTATTTTTTAAAACCTTTTACAAATATGTCAGCTTACAGATGAAGTAGTAAAATGATTCAAAATTTACGTTAATGATCCTAAAAAGTATAAGAATAATTGCATAATAATCTAATAAATATCATTGCTTAAATTTAATTAATGAACTTAAAAAATATGTATAAGAGTAAATTTACATACACGACTTTAAGATGGTGAAGAATTCAATTTTCAATGGACTTGATTCCAAAATTTTTGAATACTATCATATTTTAATTTATGCACTTTAATAGCTAATTAAAATTTATACTAAAGTTCTGGTTATGATTCCAAAATAATGTTTAATGCGATATTTTTGTGCCTTTTTAACATGATTTTATAAGTTTCACTTGCATGTAACGGAATCTTAGAACTCGATTTTTACCCACTTAAAAAGATCGGATTCATTCGAAATTTCGCCCACTTGTCAAAGACCGATGACAATACAATAATTTCATAATTTTGTTCCATTGTCCTTTTCAGGATCGTCAGGAATAAGGATAATCAGATTTGGCGACAATTCCATATACCATTTCAGATTTGGCGACTAATTTTATACATCATTTCCAGATTTGGTGACTAATTTCAGATTTAGCGACTAAAAAACTAAGTTGTAACCCTAAAGCGAGTGTTTTGAATTTAAAGCTAATTATATGCACGTATAAAATACACTTGCGGTTAATAGAAATAAAACAAAAAAAAAAAAGTGTTCTGTATCTGAGAAAGTGGAGGATTGGTGTTAGCAATTTCTTACCATAATATAAACATTTTTCTGAGAATGAGAATAAAAAAAAGGCTCGTGCATGTAAAGAAAAATTTGTGTTCTAACTGCTAAATATTTTTTTTATTTTTACAAAGAAATACGTCTAGAAGTGATGATACGAATTAACATGAAAGAAATAGGTTTAAAAGGTGAAAAAACAATTGACACTTAATATTACCATGCTTTTATTAACTCGCTTTCTTTAATGTCTGTCCGGGTGGAATTTTGTAATTGTTTTTAAACTGTGTGACTTTTCCGAGGAGCTAGAGACTTGCAGTTTGGACCATAGCTCAGAAGTGGATGTCAATGCATGAAAATGTGAAAAAAGAAAACAAAAACGAAAAGGAGGAATTTTATAATTTTTTTGTTCGTAAGAAAAACATGGTACATTAAAATTTTTTTTAATTCGAACTTTTTCTTCTTTACACACTTTTATTTGTTTGACCTGTTCAAAAGAGACGGAATCTAATATAACGATACGGGACTCATCCGAGGCCTCGTAAACGGAGATAATAAATACACTTCAGACCCGTTAATTAATATCCATTGAAGAGCAAGACTAATTTCACAGCCACGTAATTCCAGCTACAAATATCAAACTCAAGGATAAATGCAACAATGAATAAATGATTGTTTAAAAAACTAAAAACACGCTTTTATTGTAGTTCGAACTAAAAAAATGAAAAATAAATTATAGTTTGAAAAAAACAAAAAAAGTTTTTATACTGAATTGAACTAAAAAGTAAACAAATAATTCTTAATAAAGAATAAAATGATTAACGTGAAAATTAATGCCATTGGGGTAAAAGCGTGGGGTGTTCTATAAATGTATCAATTGTTATAATTTCTAACTTCTATTCCGAAAAGCTGAATTAGTGTAAAAATGTAGTACAAAGCACCCCACGCTTTTACCACAATGACATTCATTTTCACGTTAATCATTTTATTCTTTAAGAATTATTTGTTTACTTTTTAGTTCGATTCAGTATAAAAGCGTGTTTTTTAGTTTTTTTCAAACTATAATTTATTTGATTATTTCCCTAAACCGTACTTTACTTTTGTAGTTTATTTTAAATAGAAGTCTTCTATTATTCTTTTTTGTAAAAATATTAATAAAGTATTTTAAAAATATTTTTAACTATTATCATAATTTACCCAGTAACTAATCAGAAACAATAACATTTTTAAAGCATCGTAACTATTACATAGATTAAAAAATATATCAAATGTTTTACGATCGTATTCATAAACAATTATTCTGAAAAGATCTTTATGAAGGAATAAATGACTGAGTATTAGAGCTCATTTTCTAAAGAATGATGAAGTTTATTTTTTCAAAATAGGCAGAATTAGAGAGATGCTCTCTCATTTGGTTAATTACTATTAAACTAATTCTAAGATGATGGATATATATGGGTATTATATATTGAAATTAATAATTAATTATTAATACGCGCAGAAACAATACTTTTTTAAGTCATTCAAAAACCATTGCGTCAAAAAATAAATTGAAAATTGCTTTCTGTATAATCTTGTGCTTGTAACATATTGCGATAAATCTAATAATTATAATTCATAATTGCATTTAAACTTTTGCTGATGACATTGACATAATTGCTCGAACACCCACCGCACATAGACAAGCCTTCTTATATTTAGAGAAAGAGGCCCTCAGGATGGGACTGAAAATCAAAGAGAATAAGACCAAGTACATACCTTGCACTAAATCATTTTTTAACAATTCTCACTTTAAAATTGAAGAGCATAATTTTGAAGTTGTTGACAGTTTCACTTATTTAAGTTTGGAAATTAACAACAGAAACGATTGTATCACTGAAATCCAAAAGAGAATTACTATGGCTAATAGACGTCTTAACGGAATACGAAAATATATGAAATAGAATTCAATCAAAAGAAAAACTAAGGTCAAATTTTATAAAAGTCTTTTAAGATCAGTATTAACTTATGCATGTGAAACTTGGTCCATGTCTGGAACAGATGAGATAGAGAGAGAAAGAGAATATGATAAGTATCTACGAAAAGATTTTAAGAAATACTTTTGGAGGAATTCAGGAAAATGGGACGTGGCCAAGAAGATCGAATTTCGAGCTCTATCACTCATTTAAAGAATCTGACATCGTTAACTTCATCAAAATACAACGAATTAAATGGGCATGTCACGCTGTCAGAATGGACGAAGGCTACATTAAAAAAGTCTTCAGTGCCCAACCAATTAGTACACGAAGAAACGGCAGGACAAATCTTAGATGGATTGATGACCTAGAAAAAGATCTCCTAGTTTTGAGAACTAAAAACTGGAGAACACTAGCAGGAAGAAGATTGGCCTGGAAAAGGCTTCTTGAGAAGGCCAAGTTCCACTCGGGCTGTCGAGACACTGAGAAAGAAAGGAATTGTATTTAAAACCATAAATTTCATTGGAAAGTGTATTGCTATGTAATCTAAATAAATGATCTTTATTAGTTTCATTTGTGGTGGCTAACTTGTATTAACTTGTACAAAATATATTAACCATGAACATTGTTTTCGTTTCTGAAATCAATTACAATAAAGTAACAAATCCAATATAAAATAATTGCAATTAAGTCTTCCCAAACATTGATACCATCAGCTCATTACACCTGTTATTTTCCTTCTACTTCACCGAAACAAAATAGAATGAAATTTTCCACGAGCTCAAAAGGTTGCTTTTAAAAGAGAAAAATTGTAACAAAACATTTAAACCTTAAGCATCATCATCACTTACCGACAATTCCTCTGTCATTAATGTTTAACATTTGAAAACAAGTCAGCAGTTTCTCCATAACCGGTTAGCTTTAATTTGAATAAATGAGCTACAAATTCTTTTTTACATGAGAAATGTCCTTTCTAAAATCTGGAAGTCATAATTGAAAGGAAATGAAGCATGCAACTGAAAGTACATCTGAAACAGCTGCGAAAGACAAGTTGTTTTCGCGAATAAAATTGAATTTTTCCGAGGAGAACGATTTTAAATGTTAGTCGGAAGTCTCCGAAACTGCTTATTTTAATAATTTATTTTATTTGAATAATTTTTGTCGTATATTTTATTGGCAGTGTATGGTAGCAAGTAACGAAATATGATAATAATTCTGCTTCGATTTGTATTCTAAAGGTATACTTAAAAGTTCCATTATAAATTTAGTAACCGTTACCCTCCAGTTTCGTTCAATATTTCTTAATGTGGTACGACTATACTGTTTTTAAGTTATTGATAGACGTATTAACCATTGTGATCTTTCATTTGTATTATATTATAGCTCTCAACTCTTGATTTAAAAATAATTTGAATCTCTAAAATTTTAGTTGAGTTATTTCTTAGAGCCACACAAGCCATCTCGGGAATCGATTTCCGTGGAACCAACTGTGATCTCTACTCAACAAAATAAACATGCTATCCAAATTGTAGGCCTAACAGTTAAGAGAAATGTGATTTTTTATGTATAAAACCACCATAACAACCTTCCCTCCTGGTTGATGATTTCGGTAAACCCGGTTTTCCACGGATTTCTATTCAACAAAAGAAACGTGCTTACCAAATTGCTGTAGGTCTAGAACAGGGATAGGCAATCTTTTAGCTGTGGAGTGGCCAGTTAATCTACCAATATGATTCAGCGTGCCGCACAGTAGGGCATTTTTGAAGCAATTCTTTTCACGCGATAATGCGTGCAGAGTTAGAGAATAAAGGTCAATAATACAAGTTTACAGTTTCATTACATATTAATTTTGCAATATTAAAAGATATTTCTTAACATAAAAATAAACGGCACAGAGTATAATTATTCGTTGAACAAAAATAAAAATAATTAATTATACATGTATTATGTATTTTTAAACAAAAAGATAAGCATTTTGTATTTTTAAACAAAATACGAAATAAGTATAAACTATAAGTATTTTCATTCATAATACTAAAATAAAAATTTTAATGCGAATCTAGGCCCTAGCACGACTTTACTTTTATACCACATAATCAGGAGTATAATGTGTGACTTCCAGTTTAACACAATTTTTAGCTTTCAGTTGTTACGCAATTTCTTTTAGAAATCGAAATATTTTTCATATGAGAGGAAATAATTTTACTTAGATATGTAGAGCCAAGAGAGGAAAGCAGAGTACATGCAATTTTCTCTCCCTTCAAACAATTAAATCTCTCCAGCAATGACATTCAATAATATACAAAATAACTTTAAATTTATCTTTAGAGTATCTTTCAGGTATTTTCGTAATTCCGTAAATGTCCATAATTCTGAGGATGTTTGTCAAACAAGGTTCATTAGAAATTCATCCATTCAAAGACTGCAAATTTGTAGAGTAGTGCAGAGTGCCACGGAGAACTGTACTGAGTGCCACATATGGCACACGCGCCTTAGGTTGCCGACCTCTGGTCTAGAAGTTCAAAAATGGGAATTTTTTCATCTATAAATGCCCCCAGTAACTGCCGCAATCCCTCTTGGGAGTCGATTTCCATGTAAAACGATCTTAGCAGATCTCTACTCAACAAAAGAAACATGCTTACGAAATTTCATGTCTATTGGTGTAACAGATCAAAAACGAAATTTTTTTTATCAATACATTCCTTTAATCTTTCCTAAGAGTTGGTTTCCGTAAAACCCGCTTTTAGCACAAAAAACTCTCATAAAAAGAAACGTGACTATCAAATATCAAGTCAGTAGACTTGAAAGTTCAAAAACCGGATTTTTATGTATAACGCCCACTTAATGGAGAACACCTGCCTGCTTTTACCATGTAACCGTCATGCATTTTGTCCATTTATCAATCGACAAGACAAAAAGCTTTCATTTTGTGTGAGAGTTACTTCAATCCAATAAGAATTTTGAAAGAAAACTTTTATTGATAAAACATGTTTCAAATATAAAGTTTACTAACGAAAGCAGGCGGGAACTGAAAGGTAAACGAAGGAATATATAAGGGGTGCCCAAATGAAAAATAGACATATGTGATTGCGTCAGAATGAGTGTAGCTATAGCAGAGCCACCAAACAGGGACACGAAGGACGATAGAAAGATTATGCCGCATACAATATTTAACAGTGAAACCTGTTAGTGGTACAGGAAATTAATCAGAAATAAAGTCGTGCTATATAAGGATGCGTCCAGAAAGGAACAACGTGCGGTAGTACGGTTTCTGATTGCAGGAAGCGAGTTTAATGCGGACATCTATCGGTGAAAATGGCAGTCTATGGCAAACACTGTTTAGGTCGAATGTCTTGAAACAGTTTGTGTAAAAGTTTTCGAGAATACGATTTCGGATCTCCATGACAATGCCCGCTCACATGTCTCCCATGAAACCAAGATAACTGTAAAAAGGTTTGTTGGGAAATGTTAGAACACCCACCAAACAGTTCTGATTTGTCACTCTGTAACTTCTAAGCCTTTGGGCCACTTAAGAGAGTGTAAAAGCTTGACTGTGAGTGTGGAGGCTTGGCTTGTAGCGCAGTAAAAACTTGACTGGAGGCTTGACACGTAGCGCACTATAGATTAGGAAGAGGAACTGGTGGAATAGCTGTGGAACTGGTTTTTTGGCTATTGAGTGAAAAAGGACGGAGAAGAAAACGTGGGCTCGTACAGGCACGTGGTGAAGAAGATGCCGATAGTTTTCCTATGTTATTTTTATAATTGTAAATAGATGTAAATGATGTGGTGTGGTTTGAAGAAAAATAATAATAAACGGTAAATCCGGTAAATGGAAGTACATATTTATTTCATTTAAAGGGAACCCTGTCAATAGTATTACGTTTCTACTTGGACGATGTACTGAAGGAAGCTGGGAAGGACTTCCTCAAGAATCAACCACGTCCTTTCTAGAGTGAAGACATAGGCCTGCAGCCGAAACGATGGGACCCATGTTACAACTCCCACAGCGATTTCTTTTGATTTCCGATAAAATCATTCTTTGTATTATACTTGTTCACTTTTCACATGGGCAAGTATAATATAAGCAAATATACAAGTATAACCTTATATTAAAAAATGAAAATAGTGGTAATAGATTTGTTACTCGATATCCCGCAAAGCCTATAACTTTAACTGTATGGGTAACTGAGCTGGGTTGATGGCAGACAATGAATTACTATAATGCTTGTTAAAATATTTGCTTATGGTTTAACGATGTTACACAAATCATAAAAGAACAAATTGACTTTAATACTACTCGCTAACGAGAGAAAACATATGAAAAACATTGCTACGCGACATTCTTCAGGAAGGTAACAGTATGGAATAACAATATAGTGTTGCCATATGACAACAAAGAAATTAACAGTTTTATCAGTTCGCTTCACTTCATGTAGCCACAACTGTTTACACACGCACTAAATTCCCTGTATTACAATTGAGTCGGCTCTCGTGGCTAAGAGGTAGCGTGCCCGCTTCGTAAGCCTTAGGTTGCAGGTTCGAACCCAGTAGGAGTCCATAGATTTTTTGTTTGCAAAAATCGTAGGCACGCGTGTCATATGATTATGTAGCTTATAAAAGATCCCTTGAGTATCAATTTGTCTCTGGTACTCTTGGCAAAATTAAATCACGGCATTATTTAGCATCCAACGAGTGCTTGAATTAATATTGATTCAAGCGTCGAAATTTGGTAGAGAAGGTCGCCGCTAGAGGGTGCCACCATGAAATGGTTCTCATATTTGGAGGACTTGCCCTGTTTGTAAAAGTTAAGTTGCTAAAATTATGCCTCATTGGGGAAAAAAAAGTTATTGACGGCAAATGTAGTAAGTCTTTGATATATAATAACGAAATAGTATTGAGAGAAATGCTGAAAATATCGATTTCCTTATTTTTAACTTTAAAACGCGAAAGCTATTAAATAACATTATATGTTTCTCGAGATATTTTATGGCTGTCATCTTGACGTTAGAAACTGCCAACACATCTGCATAATTACCGTATGACAATGAAATACAAGTATATTAGGAGGGATTAGAGATACATGAAATTAATCCACATCTTCTACATGTTGATATCTTTATTTTGAACAGTATTTCAAAATGATTTTTATGAAAAGATCAGATAAATTACCATTGGCTTATAATCCCTTAGATAGCAGAACATAAATTTTTCCATGAATATATTTTCATCGCCTCATAATAAATCATGCCGCATCTCTCTCAAGAATTCAGACTATCGAAACGAGGTAATTCCTCGAAAATAAATTAAGCCTTTTTAATCTTTCTGACTCTTTTACTAAAATAACTAATGATGTGTCTTTTTCCCTAAATTCTATTTTTCTTAAATCATTCTTTCATTCCTAATTACATTTAGCATAAACTTTGTAAGGATTCTAAACTAATTCATAGATCAAAATAAATTTTTCAACTGTAGAATTAGATAACGGGATTACTAAGATTCCAACATTATTTTTTTACGTATTGGAAGTGGAATTTGTTATTTGAAAAATAAAGGGGAACAGACTAATAAATGGATATCAAATAAAGGATTGCTGTTTATTATGACTAGTAACTTAAATAATATTTCGTTGTTCATTTAATAAAGTGCACAGTAACAATATTTTTATTAATTTGAAACATTTTTCACCGTGATAAATGCGTATTTCTCTTTTTACTAGACAGCGCAATAAATTATCACAATGTTATAAAACGCGCAAAGGAAATTTGCTTCCTCGCAGAAGAAAAGTTTAATAAATAATATGATTTATTTTCATTCCTCAACGTTATTGTATTTGTACATTACAATTACTGAAGGGGGGAAAACGTTACTCTATTTGCGTTACTAGTTAATATAATTTTAAATATAAGATGTGTACTTTCTTTCTTTCAATTAGAATGATTTATTATTAATTATGACATTATTAGTTACGGTTAGGTTTGGCTTGTGTGTGTGTGGTTTCATTTACCCTGAATCACAAGTTTGCAGAGAGCTTGCTCTTAGGTGGGGGAGTGAATGAATTTTTGCGTGTTACTATTCAGCTACTCGACAGCGTTTGGCGACGGACCTCGTAATATTGAACCCCGGCCAAGTGACGAAGACGACACCTGAACTAGCACCCCCTCTCGTAACTTACACACCACACCAATGGGAGGACATTTGAGCTTCGACAGATTTAATGTGCAGCTGCTCCCTCTTTCTGGTACTAGGCTCGAACTCATGACTCGCCAACCTCGAGTCCGTTACCTTAACTACTAGGCTACCGCGGCCACCAGAGAGCTCTTGGAGAGTTTATTACTATTATACCTAGAGAAGAATGAGAGAGACCTTCATTCGTCAAATTGGACTTGATACGTTTTTTGAATCCCAATGAAAGATTATTTTTGTTGAAAGATTTCATTGCATTAATTGGATAAATTATGATCACAGGAGACACTGTTATAATTTTTTTTGAGTAATATTAATAGATTTTATGTGTCTATGCATAGAGCTTCTAGTTTTCATAACATATTAAACTTTTTGTTCTTTACAACTTGCCTCATTTTTAATGCCGGATTTTGTTGGGTTTTGCCGGATTTTTGTCTATGGTATAGGTACAATCAAGCATGTAGCATGCTAAATCTTCAGCAGTACTACTAGTATAACGTCCTGGTGGACGCTGGTGTTTGGGGGTTCGTGGAAAGATCAGCCATATCAATTCAAACACTCTTTTATCATCTGTTAAACTTAATAAATTTTTTTACATTAGACATCGTAAGGGGAGAATGTACTTAAAACAGCAATACTCAACCTGCGGCCTACCGGGCTTTTATAAATGGCCCAGTCATGGTCCATTGTTCTGAAAAATTCATTCATTTATCGAAATTTGGTAAGAAATTCTTTGTTAAAAAAATCAAATACATCAATTTTGCTTTTTGCTGTCGATGTCGTATGGGTGCGAATTGATATATTTTTCTGATTAGTGATAATAGACAACAGTGGAGAAGCGACTATTTTATGAGTGAAACTAATTTCTAACAATCTTTCATATCTTGCAAGCGAAAAATATTCGAAGAAAATAGATTGCTTCAAGACGAATGGGAAGTTGACTATTTTGTAGTGAAAAACAAGCATGATTCAGTAATTGTTTGTTTTGTCACGAAAGTGCATTTAAAAAATACCAATAAACAGGAATCTTTCAATGACTCTTTTCCTCGAAGATCTCTTTCAAGAGATGATAAATAGGCTTTCTTGAATAATCTTTACAACAGCAAAAAAAATGTTTTGTCAGTGGTAATGTCACAGCAAAAACAAAGGCACCCTATGAAATTTGTTAAATCATTGGTAATCATATGAAACCGTTTACTAATGCAGAAATTGTGAGATAATGATTCTTAAATGCTTCCAATTAAGAAAAATTCAGTGACAAAAATAAAAGACAATTAAAAAAGCAAAATAGGAGTTTTAATATTTTGATCAATTTCCGCAGTTTAAATTTTCTATGATATCTTGGTCTTAAAGTATCCTTCCCCCCACCATTAATCCTCATGTTAAGGCCCGCGTGAAATAGATAACATATGTATGCAACCCGGCAGAGAAAAAGATTAAGCACTGACTTAAAACATTAAACCCAAGAAGCAATCACTTTGGATTAATATAATTATCATAGAAATAAACACACTTATCTTAATATGGGAACGCCCTTGACTCCAGTGCTTGGATTGTCTTTGGATATCTTATAACTTGATGAACAATACGACCTCCGGGAGTTATCTTATTCTCGCTTCTATATCTACTTTGAACCAGCCCCGCCTACTCTACTGCAAATAGTTAAATAGACGTTCTAATTTGCATAAATCCAGTCTTCTTCACAGAGAGAGTTTTTCAATTGAAATCACATTTGAAGAGAATTATTTTACCCAAGAGGCTTATTAGTAGAATCACTGATAGACTCGTTACTCAAGGATTTTTATAAAGTAATTTGCATTGAAATCTCTAACTTTTAAGTTTTCCAAGAGAATGTCATCCGGTTGTGTTTATGCACTGTTTGTCACACGCCAGCTTGTGGTAACCTTCAAGGTAAAATAATGAGCATTCATTTCTATTTGTAATAATAAGTCACAAATTCCCTTTGGGTTATAAATAAAAATACCTAGTTTAGCAGTAATTTTTGTATTTTATTATTGGTGAATAATTCAAACACAAATTCAAAAGTTTACGCTAAAATTGTCGATTCAGAGGAAATTGTTGGAAGAAACAAATAACATAAGCGAGTTATTTTCTGAAATAAATGAAGGAAGTTTTCCGAGAGTGAGAATGGCATATATGATCTCTTGGGCATTCTGACTCTGAGCAATTCGACACAGATAATGAGGAAAAGAGCTCTGCGAATACTCATAGGGGACGAAAAAGAAGGGAGATTGTTCTCCAAATTCGAAGACGAAAGTGAAGAGAACGATCAGAATATTGAAACTTCAATTGATAAAATTGGCGAAAAATTCAAGACGGTTCTGAACCAGGAAGATTCCCGGTTTATTCTATTTTCAGAGAAATACCAGGGCCAACGAGGATATACGAAACGCAATATTATAACGGGTAAAGTAAGAAGTGCATTTTCGATAAAATGTTAAAACTGCAACGAAGAATAAATTTTAATTTATATCTATGTAAATTACAAAAGTAAAGTATAATTTTTCTCAATATTTCTATTCCTCTTTCTAAAAATGTATACATAAACCCTCTCCCTCCCAAAAGTTTTATAATTATTACATAACAATTTTTTTGTTTTTGTGATAAATTATCTGCATAATTTATAATCAACTGGAAAAGAATGTAATGGTTATTTGAAAAGTGGTCACTTGATCACCATTGGTATAAGTAATAGTGTTAAATAAAAATGAATATTAATTTAGATGATAATAGCGTGCATAATTTTTTCTTTCCTGTTACTGAAAATAAAAAGTGTGCCTCGGTTATTTTTAAGTTTCTTAAAAAGATTATTTTTTGAAATTTTAATATATGGCTTATAGGTTTAAGGCTTTAATTTTTGATCATAACTTTTAATTTACAAAGTTTAAAATTCTAAAAGAATCAATGAATTATAATTAGTTTCTTCATAATCGAATAATTTGAAATTAATATCTTGTATATAATTTAAAGAAAAATCTTGAATCGATTAGAATATTTGGAGCACTTATTTGCATCGGTTTTAAGACGAACACTTACTATTGCCAGATTGCTGTTGAATAATTAAGAAATGATTTAAATTTCGACTTCTGTTTAACATGGCAATTTATATAATTTTACTTCCATGTTTGTGAAACTTTCATTTCAAAACTTTAATTATTAAAGTATTAATTACTTCATCATACTTAAATTAACATAAACCTGAAACCTCCAGATCTTATATCGAAACCCTAATATTTACCTATTTAATCGATTGTTAATTTATTTTCCCGCCAAACTAACTTTGTTGGAACAGAGAGGGTATAATCTTTCTCTCACCCTAGAAATTTAACACTTTCCAGCTAAGCTAACGATACTAGAACGTACATATTCTCTCTCTCTCTCATTTAGTTTTTAAGGTATCCGACTACCCTAAAATTGTGAATTTTACCAAAAAGTGACAATTTTTCTTATGATTTTATCTTATAAGCCATTTTATTAGCTATATAAAGATACCAACTTTATTATTTTTCGTTCACTAGAACAAAAACTACAAGTACTTTAGTAAAAGCAGATGTCATTACTTTTAGCAAGAGGTTACACTATAAAACGCGTTTTACTGGAAATATGTCTTTCTTGAAAAAGCTCAAACGGGGCCAGCGATTGCTCAAAAAGTTTCGAAAATAATTAACTGAAATTTTTTGTGTATGTTCTGTATAATAGTAGAAGTGTTTCGACCTTCAGATTAACCAATCACTGTTTTATTATAAAAGTTACAGTCCTTTATGTGAATATAATCACTGTTTTTTTAAGCAGTTTCATATAATAACTAAGATAAAGAAAGTGCTCTAGTTTTTGTGAAAATTAAAATACCTCTTATCCTGAAGGTCATTTCAAAAATAAATAACATAGCACATCAGAATTGAAAATTTGTTCATAAACTTTTGGTACAGAATGGGCCGTGTTTATGCTATTTTTTGTAAATTTTTACTCATTTCTTCCAACATTTTAGTACTATTAATTTCTTTTTTTCTTAATTTTATCATATTTTTCTTAATATGTACTAATCAAATCTAAAAACCACAAAAAATCCCCATATCTCCATTTCTTTAAAAAAAGTTGTCGCAAGTAGTCGGATACCTTAAACATTTTTACGTACACATTGTTTCTTCTGAATTTCATGTCTTAACAATATCGACAAATATGAGAATATCGAGCTTAAATGCTTGATCCGAGATATTACTTTATGATTCCATACTTTAAATACGTTTTGGTCAATAACTTTTTCATATTTTTTTTTCGTAAAATGAGACAGAAATACATTTTTGAAAATTAATGAGATTCTTTTGAAGTTTCAAGGGATAAATCCAAAAAGAGAGAACCCTTCGATTTCAAAGAAATATTAGTACATTTACGATTAAACTTACAGCTTCACAATGGTAAGTTTTTAAGCGTAGCGTCGAAATTTTTTCTTAACAAAATTATGCAAACTATTTTAAATACAAAGTAAACCTTTTGAAAAAGAATCAAAATTTGATGTAAAGGTTATCGAACACTTTAAAAACATGAAACAAGACAGAAAATGTTTTGATACTTTGATAATTTAATATTTTGTTTGATAATTTTGAGCCTCTAAAACAGCTTTTAAGGTAACTGGGACGTGAAGGTGCTTTAAATTTTGTATTTTTTATTTTACTTTTAAAAATAGAGGGCACTTTGCTGCTTCTAAAAATGTATTTTTATGAGAATTCGATCAAAAGAACTCTAGAAAATTGAATTTTAAAATTGTAAGCAAATGTGATGTAACTGTGATTCAGGTACACTTTCTTCAAAATCCGTAGTGTATTTAATAAGTATTTTAAAAAACTAATTTTTCTATTCGAAGAACGTAATTTTTCTATATTATATGTTCAAATTTATTGAAAATTGTACATTTTTTGTGCAAAAATTAAGGAAATATTAAATAATTAGTTAAAAAATTTTAAAATAAAATTTTGTTTATTTAAATGTTATTTATATCTAGTTTTGCATTTATAAATACTAAATGAAGTTCTTAAACTATAAATCAAGTGGATCATGAGGATTATTTTAAATTAAATGCACAGCTTGTAAAATAGACATTTCGTTTTTCCTTACTGCTTATTGTTAACATTTGAATTATCATGAATAACTCTCTATATGTTCATTATTTTTGGTTTTACTTTAAAATAAATAAATATTCATATGTATAAGTACAAAAACAGTTTTTGTTATAATTTTTAAAAACATAGCTCCATTTAAATTAGACGTCAAATTAACTTCTTAAATTCATCAATGATTTTTATAACAATATTTTTTGTGTATTTTTATAACAATAAAAATATGTGTAAGGAATTTTGTAATATCCTGTAATGATGATGTTCAAAGTGAAGTAAAAATAATAAAATTTATAGACATAAAACTTTGGTATTTTAAATGGAAGAAGGTGTGAATCGTTGATAGTACGTGTTGATGAAATAGGGAAAAAGTAATTAAAAAGACTTCTAAAGAATCTAGAATTTTAAACTTACAATTTAAAAACTGAGAAATGATGCAAAATAATCCAATTAACAATGGTATGACTTTATATTGTATTAAAATATATTTTACAAATCAATGATGAAAATATCTTTATTTGCAATTTTCTCAAAACGTATTTTTTGGTGATTCCGGTACACTTTCCTCAAAGTCTACTTTACCTGTAGTGCTGATATTTTGCATAATACAAGATTAACAAATTTTTAACAAAGTGAATGAATTAGTTTTTAAATAAACATTCAGAAATTTCAGATATAGCACAATTTCTGCATAAAATTTAAAGGAACTTTAAATCACTAAATTTAAAATTTCTTTAAATTTTTATAAATTTATATTTTAAAAATTTATTTCTTTCCCTTTTATGGATTGTTATACTCACAAAAACTCCGTGAAATTTTATAGCTATATATTCAGCTGATTTTAAGCAAAATGTACCTAAAGGTAAGAACATGCTTGAAAATAAAAAAAATAGTTATGGAATAATTATTAGGTTTATTTGGAATTTAAAATAAAACTTTTTTACATTAACAAGTACATAAACATACATAATACACCGTAAAAAATTTATTTCCGTTGTTTTAAATTTAAGTAAGTGAGAACCATTTAAAGTTGGTGCAAAAAAAAGTTCATTTTTCCATCTCGGCAGACGTTCCAGTTACCTTAAATGTCTTGTGCTTATAGAGCTCTTATTAGTTTCTTCGTAACATGTGCATCAATATTCCTTCTTCTGAGACAATCTATAACTCTTAGATTGCTTTTCGTTTTATTGTTGTTTTTTTATGCCTCAGCTAACAGTTTCCTCTAAATGTGTTTAATCGGTTTAATTCCGATGGCTTATTCTGAGCTTCTGGAGAGTTATAAACACACGAGAGACGAGCATGTTCTTAGAGTAGTTATTTTCATTAAAAAAATTATTTCTGATAATCAAATTTTGGTCTCAGTTATAGTATTTTAAAGTATTTAAATGTATAGAATGATTCACTGCGTAATCAATAATCAAATATTTAGACCACAGATGCTGACACGCATCCTCACATAACGACGCCATATTTTACTTTTCCAACAAGTTAGGGTTAAGTTGTAAAGGTCTTGTCTGCGCGCCTAAAGGTGTGGAAGAAAGGAAAGGAAGACTAGTCTGTTCTAAATCCATTTATTTACAGCACAAACCACAACACAAGGTTGATCAACCAAAGTTAAGAGATAAACCCAATTAATAAATATGATCACAATTGACGAGGTATGCGAGATATGAGAAGACTTTAAATACTTTAGTACACTTAATTCAATAGCTATAACCTTCTTAGCTTTCTAATCTAGATTCAATCTCAAGTGACAGATCGTCACCTTAAGTAATACAATTATCAATTACTAAATATCCGAGCCTCACATTCAGTTTGATTCATCACTCCTCCGTAGCAGTCTATCCTATCTCTCTCTCCTTTCTAACCTGAAAGCTTAGACTATATACAGAAGTCTTAATTTGCATGTTCACGTTCTCGTCTTCGGAGGAAGCTTTCTAATAAAATAACCTTTAAGGACCAAAAATTCCCCAAGAGGACTATTAGTGAGAAGATCACAGCCGCCACATAGTTCCTCTTTTCTTCATTAGAAACTGTTATATACCCATCGAAATCAAAAACGTTAAATTTTCTCTAATCTAGAAAAAGAGTGACTTCAGTAAGGTGTTGGTTTTTTTTTATCATTGATTTTGCTAAGGAATTTCAGTTTTCTGTTCCTAGGACTCTCAACAAATTCTTCCCGCAAAACGGTCATTCAAGCAAGCTGATCTCAGCACTTTTCGTATACGTTTCGAAATGAAATTATGGAAGAAAATCGATCGAATACTGAAGAAATTTTTGCAACACTCAAACATAGATTCTTCACGACTTTTTTCAAGAATAAATCTCTTATCACATCGAATCAGCTTTGCCAGGTTGCCACTTCTTTTGATTGCGATTCCATTCAATTCTATTTTCCTTTAAAGTGTTTTGTCACACAGTAAACAGTTGAATGAGATAAATTTATAAATTACGAAAATATTGCGAAGTGAAGTTACTTTATGAAGAAAAATAATCAGTTCTTAAATGCAGTTCCTTTTTTATCTTACGATTACTAGCTATTTCTGATATTAAATAGAATATTTTATCGAAGTAAATAAGCACAATTTCGACCAAACGATATTTCAAATGTCACCATAACGTGAAAATTAAAAGAAAAGTGTTTGGAGATTATTTTATAAATAAATTTATTCAAAAATGTTTTGATGTTCTATAAATTTTGCTTTCTACTCACGCTTAGATTTTGATGTACAAATAATTAAAAAACAAAATACATTAGGTTTTACTGTTTAGATTCATATGAAAGTTACATAAAAAAGGTGTTGTTCGATTTAAATTCTGACCGAAGGGTTTTTTCCTGCAAATTTCCGAAGATTCAAATAACTTTTGAGTGTCGCTGTGCATGTACACTTAAACGAAATTCACTAAATCAAATTTCTTTTTAAATGAGAATTTGCACTGTGGTTAAAAAAAATCAGATCATGTTTTAAAAAGAATCAATGTATCAGAAATTAAATTAGTTGGAAACAAAATTATATAAAATGGAGTATGTTTAACCCCAAAACTCTCGTGCTGTATTTCTAACTTTATTAAGGTATCCTACTACTATAAAATTGTGAATTTTGCAAAAAATTGAAAATAAAATGATTTTATTTTATATGTCAATTTATTAGTTTTATAAAAATACCAAATTTATTATTTTCCGTTTACCAGAACAAAAACAGCAAGCGTTTTAGTAAAAGCAGATGCCATTACTTAAGCAAGATGTCTTACTTTAAAACGCGTTTTACTCGAAATGTATTTTTTTTAAAAATGCTCAAACGGAGCCAGCGATTGCCCAAGAAGTTTTGAAAATTATTAACTGCAATTTTTTGTTTATGTTCTGTATAATAGTAGAAGTGTTTTAACTTTCAGATTTATCAATCACTATTTTATTACTAAATTTACAGTCCCTTATGTGAATATAATCACTGTTTTTTTAAGCAATTTCATATAATAATTAAGATAAAGTGCTCTAGTTTTTGTAAAAATTAAAATATCTCTTATCCTAAAAGTCATTTAAAAAATGAATAACATAGCAACACATCAGAATTGAAAAATTATATATTTGGTCAAACTTTTGGTACAGATTGGGCCGCATTTAGATTATTTTTGTAAATTTTTATCAATCCCCCCCCTTTTAGTAATATTAATTTATTTTTCTCTTCTTAATTTTAGCCTATTTTTCTTGTACTAAACAAATCTAAAAACAACAACAACAAAAATCCATTCTCATATTTCCATTTTTTTTTTTTTTTAAAAGCTGTCTCAAGTAGTCGGATACCTTAAGAGAATATCTTTTCTTGTTTTTCTGTAAGTAACATTCGAAAGTGTAGTCACACTTTTCGGACACCCTGTATAAAAACAGCCTTAGATGTAATTCAAATACTATTTAATGTTTTTTCCCATTTATAAGGAAAAATGAATCTTAAGGGGCCGTGGGTAGCCTAGTGGTTAGAGCATCGGACTCCAGACCCGAGTGCCTGGGTTCGATGCCCGATGCCACTAAATACCACCGAGTATAGACGGAGTACGTGCTCGTTAAATCAGTGGGTCCGAAAGTCTTGTGGGCGGTCGCAGCAGAAACCACGAGTGCAGGGGGCTGGAGAATATTTCCCTCCCATTCAGTTCCATGCCAAAATTGTGGAGGTGGAGATAGGTGGTGTCGCCATCTATCGTTAAGAAGTCCAACCTGTCTCACAGGCAATGGCAGCTTTCATTCCTTCCCTGCGGGAAGGACACAACAACAACAACAATGAATCTTAAAGTACTCTTTGCTCAGTGGAGTTTTTTTTTTTGAAAGAAATATTTTTTGAAAAAGTAAATCTAAATATAGAGCTATATTTTTTCCCTGTTGTGTTTATTTGGGAGAGTGCTAAACATATTTTTCAAGGATATTTCAACAATGGCAATAGCCGAAAATGTAAATAAAACAAAAATGCTTTCGCTTAGAAGAACATTTCGGAAATAAGCTAATATTTAGAAGAAAAAGGGATCAGTCCTTGTTTTAGTGGTAGCGTAAAATAAACACAGTTTACCTTATCGATGCTCATGAATATATTTACATAAAATTTACCCTTAACTTTTGAAAGGGAGAAAGAAAAAAAAAACATCAATGCTTTAAAAGTAAACTAAAAAGTAAAAACTTGAACTACTTACGATACCCATTTCTTTACCATTAAAGCCTGATTCACAGATTTTTAATCCAGAAACAAATTTTGAGGATACAATGAAATAAAACAAAGATTTAAACAAGAGGTTAGCTTAGTTTGCGATAAAACCATTTTTTTTTTACTGTATTTCAAAAAGAGAGAATTCGTTTTATTTTTCAAATACTGTACGTTTTACTAGACTTTTTTTAGGGGGGGGGGGGTACTGAAAAATATTTACGATCATTTGTTAAGAATGGCAAGACAAAGAAAAATAATAGAAGGCTTTTATAGTATCTTTAATATTGTTGTCCTAAGTAGGAATTGACTTAATTTTTTTATACATTACTTGTTTATGTTAGATTTAGGTATTTTAATCTGGAAGCGGTCACGCGGAGCACAGAGTCACCCTAGAATCACAAAATCTTTAATTCTGGGAAAACTGATTATTTGTTACCAATGATCTTATCAATATCCTCCTATATGATAGTCTGCATGGGAACTAGAATGTATTTGTCACATATCTTTATCTTCTTTTGTGAGTGACAGACTTTTTTTACAATCTTGAGGTACTTGTGATGACTGAGTTCCCCGCACGACCACTATTGTTCCAAAATATTTTCTATGTTCTTTGAACTGGTTATATTTTCCCTCTGTGAACGACTTAGTGGTTTTGATTTCTATGTTGAACGACTCATTAGGGTTTATAAATGTAAATAAACAGAATATAAAGAAATCTGTGAGATCTCATTTGGATGAAATTGTAACTGATCGAGCTAGGGAAGAACCTGATGAAATAATGGATATTAATCATGATAACGAAAGTAAATTTGAGAAAAGAGATGAACATGGAACATTTGAGTCGAAAGGAAGATGATTTTCAAAAATGCTACCCAAAGAACTTCAATACAAAAGACATGGAGCCACAAGTGTACCACAAGACAAATGGGGCCCTGCCAAAAAGACACAAGTAAGAAAAAGTGCAACACGCTATTTGTCGATCATCTAAGGAATATAAAACTACAGTAACTTGAACAAAATTTGACAGTTTTGCCTGCAAATATCATTTCTATTAAGTCAGCTAAAATTGTCCGCGATTTGTGTCTTTTATTAAAGTCCCGCACATTTAAAATATTTCAGTTTTGTTTGGTTGAATTTTTTCTCTAATTAACCAAGAAAAATTGAAAAGTCCAAAGTAGGTAAGTATACTTTCTCTGTTAGGTAAATTATTCTCTGAAATTACGATTTTTATCGTGTGGAACAGAACTTCTCCAAGTTTCAATATTTGCGACTCAATATTTAATCATAATTTGCATCGCCCCCCACCGCAATAAAAATGTATTGAATTCAAAAATACTATACTTTGACGCTAAAGCTACAATATGACTAACCTCTTTAGTGCCACAGACGTATATAAACGCCTCTCTCAGCCAAAGTGTTAATTGCCCCAGACGTATATATACGTCTTTCCAAAGTACGTTCTTTTCTGTGCACTGCTATCCATATTTCGATGGCTTTGGAATGCAAAAAAAGAACCTTGACGGTGTTGGCGTAGGATTTACTTATTTCAGAGGATCTGCTTATTTATTCTTTTTCTTACACTCCCCCTTCGAGAATGCATCACATACGCGCGCCTACGTGGAAAACGGTTGGCATTGGGAAGAGAATCGCGTAATTTTTAATCAGCTGTTAAGGGATTAATTATAAACCTTAACAAATTATCAAGATAAGTGTTAATTTTTGTATATAATTTTATATATCACAATCCCATGGGGTCACTGGTAATTATTAAACTTGTTCTTAACTTAGTATTGTTAAATTAATTATAAAATACATTGTGCAGTACTGATACATTGTACAGTACTGAAATACACGTTTAGACATCAGTCTAAATGTGTATTTTATTTTATTATGCCAGAATGTTTTTGTTTACTTTCTGTAAATTAGTAATTTTTTAAACAATCTTTCGTTTTCGACTTTTCAATATGCTCGCACCACTCTCGTAGAGTTATCACGCCCCACAGTTTGAGAAACACTGGTGTACAATAAAAGTAATTGCAAAAAACGGATTGGGGTGACTCCGTGAAAACGATCGCGACCATTGACGTTAGTATTGATAGCGCGACTGCTCCAGGGTTCTAATCTTTCACATGATAATACTCAAATTTAAAACGCCACGTGATGAAGAAACTTTTTAAGAAATGCAAAGCGCAAAATGAGGTATGGAAATTTCTTAGTAAAAACGGAAATTTCATTATTTGGTTAGTTTCAAAAAGCATATTTCGATATGTGAAGTGTTGATATTTCTTGTTAAAGAAGTTCCAAAAGAAGAACAAATTTACATGAAATAGTTGATTTTCCCCCAATCAGTATAAACATTTTCATATTAAACATCAGAAAATGCAACCAATCAAGTGAAAAAAATTAGTTTCCAGTACTAACTTGCAGTTAGTTTATTTTTTAGTTTAATTCTTGAAAACTCATTCTCTAAGAGGTGAGATTTGGAAATGATTTTTTTTCTCTTTCAGTCACCGTCAGAGTTTTATTAAGTTATAATATTATTGAATTAGTAAAAAAGAAATATAATACTCCATACAATAGGGTAAAAATAACTTTAAAAAAAGAATAATTATTTTTAAATAAAACAAGTTCCAAAACATTAAATAAACTTTTTTATTCCATTCATAATTATATATACGAAATTCGATCCTATTCAAAATTTAAATGTATCATAGGAAACATTATGTAAAACCTCTAATAAAAAGTCAAATAATTCCAAAATTCTATCAAACGACTAAAAATACCTCGAGTTGAGAAAATCGCTAGCGGAGCAGACGATAAAGTGTAATTAAGACGTTACGTTATGCGCTGTAGAATGTCTGCGAATGTGGTTCGAATAAAAATATATTCCGCGGAGGAAGTTTTCAGAACGACTTTCTCTGTAAGTCCTTTATTTGATCCGTTTCAGAATTCATCTGAAAGTGCCCAAATACTTTGTGTATGTTTTGGATATGTACATCTGTCTGCCTTCAAGCGCAAACACTGTCTGAATGCAATTTCCTTATATACTTTTGAAATATCAGTATCGGAAAATTTTTAGTTTCCAGAAATGTAACGGTAAAACTTCACAAATCTTCAGTTATTCTATCTCCTACATTGCCTTTGTGATCACACAGTTTTGACTATTCGTAGAATGGAAACTTATCTGAAATTTTTTATAGAGTTTATAAGTTATCATGGTTTTGTAATTCGAACGAGGAAGCCTTAGATTTCTATTACAACATTCTATTTCTTCCGATTTAAAATAATTCATATCTTCTCTGTGCTTACCAATACACTTATATTCATAAATATTTGCATAACTATGCCACAAAGCGGAAGTCTCGAAGTATATAATTTTGGCAACCGATACACATGATTGAGAAGTCTAGACACACAATGTATAAACATAAACAATAAATTTATAGTTATATTTATTAACTACTACTCCAACGAATTTTATCTCAAACTTTTCTGTTTTTGCAGTGGCAATATTTTACTGCCAGAGGAATCGTAAAACACACGATCTTCTAAGAACAAAATTATTTGTAAAGTTTTTCGTCGATGTTGAAACAAGTTCGATTAAAAAGTACGTGATTACAGAACTAACCAAGTTTATCTAGGAATCGAAGGAACTTAGACTTCATTTTGTTTCTTTGTCTGATCTAACTTGGTATGTGTCTTCAGGAAGTGAATTTACTCTCTGATTCTATATACTGCATGGCTGAAAACTTTTCGTACGAAATAGTTTTAATAGTTTAGTTTTGCCTTAACGTGATATTTATCTAGTTTAAGTTATATAGTAACTTTTTTTTTTTGAATATTTTCTCTCATATTTGAAGGACACAAACATTTCGAAACTTCCATAGATAATTTCAAAGAAAAATGTTTTTGTTTATTTTGTTGTGTGAATTTCCATAGCAACATGCTTTATGTGCTATGTGGAATGTGTTTCAAAAGTGTGTTTTTGAAAAGAAAGCTTTTTAGAATTTTTTGGCATTGTCCCATCTACTGGGAAATGAAACACACATTGCAATTTACAATTGATTTCAAACTAATTTTTCAGACAGATCTGTATACATGCATGTATTTAATAAAAATCAATTGAACAAAAGCATTCACAAGAACTTAATGAAATGCGGTACAAAATTTTCCAAGTCTTTTGAAAAACAAAACGTTTATTGAGTTTTTGGAAAACAATCCGGTTTTTTTTTGTGTTGCTTTTTTTAGCCTCAAATTGTCAGCAAACTGTTCTATGTCGTCCATTTTGTTCATTTCCCCATTGAAATATGCTTCTAAACAACTGCGCATACTTCTCATGATGTTCATCATTTTGGATGACGTGGGAACAGGAGCTGCATTATTCATTTCATTTCCTTCATCGGAATCCGCATCAGTGGTATTTTTTGAGCTTTGAACAAACTTCAAAATGTCTTTGTTTGCCATTATTGGGGCTGTACGCACATTATCAACTGCAAAGAATTCTTCCAATAATACAGTAGGGATAATCCAACAATATAGAAACTTTCATTCCCAGAAGGAAAATCTTTTCGTGTTAAGAGAAAAAATTGCATGAAAATATTCAAAGTAATTTGTCGGTTTGCCGTTGTATTATTTCGTGTTAACCAATATTTTGTCCTAAACATTTTCGCGTTAAACGTATGTTACTGTACTCTGATTTCTTAACTACAGTACACTTCTAAAAACAAGAAGAATGAATCGTTAATACATTATTTCACTATTAACTTGATCATTTTGTACTTACGTATTATCGTAAACTATTGGCGACATTATATGAAACGAAGCACGTGATTGCCAATTCAGCGCTTACGACACATGCGAAATTGGAGTTCCAACTTGGCGAGTTATCTTGAATGTTGGCGATTGTTGCAATAATGCATAAATACCATTATTTTTTCAAAATTTATTATTAATTTATATTTTTATTCATATTTTTAATTATATAGGGGTAATAGCCTTTGTTGCTCCATATTACAAAATAAATAAATAAATTTTAAAATTTACTGTTATTAGATAGTAATAGTTATACTAGTTCCCGTATAGGTGAACTGGGAAACGAATTAATCCAGGTTCAAATATAAAAAATTGATAAATACAAAATTTAATTAATATTTTAAATAGTTTTAAATAAATTACAGATTAAATTACAAGGAACGAATGATTCAACAAATAAAATAGCGAAGTCAGATAAATAAATATACCTGAATTTACCCGGTGTATTTCGCAAGTCATCTATTATCCTATACATATAAATATTAATTCAAATATATAATACAACATCAGTAAAATATTTCAATATCATTTAAGTGAGTGAGTTAATGTATATTAGGGTCACACTATTCAGCTACACGAGGGCTTTTAGTGACGGATCTCGTTATTTTTAACCATGGTCAAGTGACGAGGATGACACCTGAGCTGGTACCACTCTTCTAACTCCCACACCACACCAACTGGAGAACGTTTGAACCTCGACATATTTAACATGTATCAGCCCTTTCTGCATGGCGAGTCTTTGACGGTACTAGACTCGAACGCGTGATACGCCAGCCACGAGTCCGTTACCTTGGCCACTAAGCTACCACGGCCTCAAGATCAATAAAGGCAAACTAAATACTATCCTTTACTCCTCTGTGGGATCGATTTCTACAAATTTAATTCATATAAATAAGAAAATAAACATGCTTGACAAATTTCAAGTCTGTAGGCCAAATAGTTCAGAATTTATTGTGATTGATAAGTGATGAGAGTCGCTTTTTCTTATATAGAGAGAAAGATTATCTTTCACGCCTCTATAACTCCTTGGTAATCAATTTCCAAAACACTCTTTCTTAGCAGATTTCTACACAACAAAATAAACATGCCTACCAAATTTTAAGCTTGCAGATCTACTAGTTACGGAAATCTCGTGATGAGCAAGTCACTGTTCTCCTAAATATAGGTATATAGAAGTTAAAATATCTGTTACATCCTTGGATCTCTCCCCCACCCGCCCACTGAGAGTCAATTTCAACCAAGTCTGTTCTTATCTAACCTCTATTCAACAAAAGAAGTCTGCCACTCACAATTAAAGTCTTTAGGTCTGATAGTGCAAAATCAAGACTTTTTCTCCACAATGCTGCCGCAATACCCACCACATATTTGGGATATAATTTTAGCAAAACACGTTCTTAGCGGATGTCTACTCAACAAAAGAAACATGCTTGTTTAATTTCAAGTCTGTAGGTTAAACAGAAACGGAGATTTGGTAATGAGTGAGTAGTCGCTTTCTATTGCTGAACTTTTTAAAAAAAAATAAATTATTTAATTTAGAAATAATAAATATAATTAAAGAATCTTTTCCAAAGAGTAATATAAATATTTTAATTGCAAATCAAAGTAAGAATTAAAATTATTAAGCAACTATTTTTAGTTTCATAAAAACATTTCTTTCACTTTGTTTACAAAATACATGAAATATATTTAATAAGCTATGATTAAATAAAATATGTAAACGACTCTGTAAGGATAAGAGTATTAGACAGTTTTATGATTAATCATTTACTTATTTATTAAATTATTTCAAATTCATGAGGTAAACTCTATTGTATATTACATAACATTTACGAGATAAAACTTTTATATGTATTCAAGTTTTTCGTACTTTTAAAATTTTTATGCAAATATAAGATAAACTTCCGTAAAAAATCGCTTTATTCTGAGGCATCGGTAAAATATTTCAGATCGAAAGGATTTTATCCAGAAACAATTTGCGCAAATCATCCTTATTCAGATTTATATTTACATCCTAAATTTTTTTTCCTTGTTTTCCTCAGCATCTTTTCTATGATTTTCTATTCTTATAAAAACTTCGTTGTTTTGAGAAAGAATTTTAAAGGATAAAGGCAGAATAAAAACCTTGACAACACAAGAAATATGTTTACATACTAACTGCTGTTTCTTGATACTGTATTCATATCGCAAGCTTGCAAAATGCTGAATTTATTTTGAAATAGAATAAAATATTTGTGTGTGGTGGATTTTTTCCTTTTAGCAAAAGGAAAACTGCATTGATTTACATAATGCGCGTCTTTCTTGATTTTGGTGTAATATTCTCAGATGTTGTATAATTTAGAAAACAATTCATTGTTATTTTTCTTTTAAATCATCAAAATAACTCAAAATTACTTTATTACATTTTTCTAGCTAATATAAATGAAAAAAAGATGTTTTTCCGAAGATATTTAACGAAATAAAAATTCTAAAAGTTGATAGAAGGCCTTAGTCAGGCAATTCTACCTTTTGTTCGTAATTTTAATATTTTTAAAGCATATAAAATCCAGTAAGTTCATATACAAAGCTATTTACTGCACTTTCTTCATTGAGGAAGAACAAGAAAAGCATAAAATTAAATTTAGGAGAAATGGCTTAAAGATCACAAAATAAAAATGATAGCTTTTTAATTGGAAAATTCTGCTCAATCTTGTGCAATTTTCAGTCTTTTTAAACTACAGAGATATTTTAATGTAAACAACTACCAAATTGCTTATTTCTTCATAAGGTTGCCAATGAAATGAGTCTATACAAATAAATTATTAAATACACTTAAAAGTACATACGGTACTTAAATCAAAAATCAATTTTTAAAATTTTTGTCTGTCTGTCTGTTCCGGCTAGTCTCTGAAACGGCTGAACCAATTTTGAAGGGACTTTCACTGGCCGATAGCTCATGTTATAAGGAATTACTTAGGCTGTGAAATAAAATTAAAACCAATGAAATAGTGAACAATATCCGATTCAAATAGGGAACCGAGAATATGTATTATATCTCTATATATAAAAATGGATGTTTGTGTACATGACCTTGCTTCACTCCAACACCGTTCAACCGATCACTATGAAAATTGGCATGAATATGTATTTTTGTGGGGAAGGTTTTTGTACTATCTTCTTTGTTGCAATTTCTACCAGGTGGCGCTATAGCATATCAACTTCTGCACTGTTCAATCAATCGCCAAGTTCCCAAATTGGCTCGGTAACATTTCTCTATGTTTCCATTGAATTGCCATTATAATGTAAAGAATGACGTTGCTTACGAACGTTACAGTTTTAACATAAAAAAATGCAACGGAAAATAATAACGTGTTACACATCTAGAAGAAAATTATTTACACTATTTTAAGCATTAATTACACAAAATTTATAACAATATGTTACTTTTGCTGAGTAGAGATCAGCTTAGGAATGTGTTTTCAAAAGTCGACCCACAAGGGAGTTACGAAGGTGTTATAAATAAAAAAAATCCTTTTTATCAGCTTAAAATTTAACAAATATGATTTTTCGTCCAGCTGAGACACGAAAATCATTAAAAACTTCTTTATCATTCAATCTGTATTGTTTAATTTTTCAATTCACCCATGCGATGAAAGGGTATACCAGCTAGTATTATATAAATGTATTCATATAACAGTATTAAAACGAGATACAATTATAAGTGTATTTATAAAGATAAATACAATTATAAGTGTATTTAAATAGATGAATACAGTTATTGTTAAATATAATTATTAATAACAATTATATTCAATCTTACTATTTTTATGTATGTTATTGATAAAATACATATTTGCTTATGTAAAAAAATCAATACTTATGCATTATACCGTTGACCAATTTTGCCAATAAAAAAACGTCACCAGTTCAAAATGTGTCGCCAAATGCTGTTATCGTTATTATTATTATGTTTGATTTTGCGCTGGAACGGTTTTCCATTATTGGCTGCATATTGTGGCATTTGGCGTCGTTTGTTAATTTGGCAAAATTGGCAGACGGTAAAATACAAAAAAAAAATCAATATAACATATCAAACTTAGAATTAGAACTACAAATTCAAGTCTATAACCATTTCTATATTTAGTAAAATATTTTTACGTCAGTTTCAACACACGCATATCAATTACAAAAAAAATAAAAATAAAGATGAATATTATTTTTGTTATTAGAGCATGGATTTCTCTACAAATATTATTTGAGAAACATGAATGGTAAAGCGATATAACTTTTCCGATGCATATAAAACTTTTTAAGAACTTAAAATAAGTTTGTGCAAAGGTCAGATATCGAAATTAGAATCATAGCCAAAGTCTTAATTTAAATGCGGATTAAAAATATGAAATATGAATCACTACTCGAAAAAACCTCTGCAGCATTACTTTTAAAGCTTTAAGCGTTAAAAAATTAAAACAAATTTACGCATGAAAACAAACTATTCACTTGTACGAATATTTCGAAACAAAATTCAAGATTTCCCGAGAGAAAAATTGTACAACCCATTTCCAAAAAGACTGGAGGCAAAGGAATCGACATATTTGTCGATTCTGAGAAATGTTCCCTTCTGTTTAATTAACACAAGTTCTACATTCATTTCTGACTCACTGTTTCCATACAATTCTTAATGGAAAACCCCTTAGAGATGGTGCCTAAGTGGAAAATATTTGTATTTGCGATTTGATACTTAAAAATGAAATGAATGAGTACTAGCATGAATTTACCGAGACGCGAAGTTTATCAATGTTTTAATTATACATACCTTATTAGTTTTAATACCTCTTTTGTGACGATGAACAGAATCATGTCATTAACTGTACCAATTATTAATACATTTTAACGCTTTGTTTCTTCATCTCTCTATTGGTTTGATTTTTAAATAACACCAAACTAGACTTAATTACGGGAGGTAAAATGTAATATTATAAAATTTAATCCCGGAAAATACTTCGGGAGCTATTCAATTCCAACCATTTTAAGTCAAGTCGCAGGTTTTAGATTCTAGTCTTCGGTATTTTCTACGGTAGATTTACGTTCGTAACCTTGAATGGCTTATGACAGTGCTGCTCAAACTGTCAATATTTGTGACCCAATATTCTATCATAACTTTCATTGCGCCCCCCCCCTTCCATACAAATAACAATGCAGAAAGCCAGACGCTAAAGCTACAATACGACTTCAACGTCTTAAGCGCCACCAGTGTATATGATCTCGCCTAACCAGTGTTAAATTTCAGACGTATATAAGTCTTCCAAATTACGATATTGTGCATTTCCTTATATCCATAAAATTATTCAGATGCTTTGAATACAATAAAAGGACATTGACAGGTGTTTGCGAAGGGTTTACTTTATCAGAGTTTTCTTATTTATCTCTTTAACCCCCAATGCAACTACACGCGTTCCTCGCAGAAAGGAGCAGGAAGGGCTTTGGGATCGAATCAGCGACGCTTTAATCTGCAGTGAAAGGGTTAATTTATGAATACATACAAAGTATCAAAACAAGTGTTGATTTTTTGTATAAAGATTTTATTTGCATGACAAGCGACATGGAGGTCTCAATCTGGTTTATCACACATTTGTTCTTAACTTGGTAATGTTAAATTAATTATAAAATACACTGTGCAATACTCATACATTTATAAGTGTATTATATCATTATGAATGTTAATTTTATTTTTATTCTGACAATGCATTTTGTTTGTTTACTTTCAGTAAATTATTAATTTTTTTAAAATAAAATTTTGTTTTCGACATGCTCGCCCCCCCCCCTCGTAGAGTTATCACGTCCACCTAGGGGGCGCACCCCACAGTTTGAGAAACGCTGGCTTATGATGAAAATCATTTGTGGTTTTATTCAAAGGGAAAGGATTGTATAAAAACATATTTCAGATTAATTGATTAACACACACACATATATATATATATACAGGGTAATTATAATTAAAGTTTTGCTTTTAAACTGCTGTAAAAAAGAGTAATTAGTCAGAATGACTTCGAATTTGAACTTAATATATTCGACGAAAAAATAAACGACAAGGCATTAAAAAAAGTATAAATAAATATATAATATTTCCAAAGTGTTTCAACAAATTGCGTTGCAAGCGTATTCTATGCAAATTTAAAAAAGACAGGTCATGGTGGATAAGCTTGTCTCTAACAATACCACAACCTTTGAATGTCTTCAGTTTTTTTTCCACCATAAGGCCGTACATTGAACAGTAGAGTTGGTTTAATGTGAAACTTAAGCCAAAGTCATTGCAATTAGTTTCCAAAGTCCCCTTGTAGCCCAATCCACTATCATTATGCTACTTACAGTGCTATCTACTGACACACTTTGAAACCTTTTCTGACACCATACCGTTTCCCCAGTCTTCAAGTATATTCAGTTCAAATCTGAAGTTATTTTGATGGGTGGTTCTCTCTTTATGGTATTTTGAAAGTGGGACTTTAATTATAATTACCCTGTTCATATATACGTATACACACGTAAAAATCTGCTGTGTGTGAACAATTTTTAAATCCTGTAAATGAAGGGAAATTTGAAGTTTGAAGCATTTTTCTGATGATATGGTACATTCTACAAGAAGAGTTAAGGTCTATAAGCAAGTTTAATTAAAAGTCTAATTTTTTTAAGATATCCATTTCAAAAAAGAGCTCACAGTTTTTTTTCTCACCTTGGGAGATCTGCATTTGTGGAACGCATATTTCTTTAGAGGATAACATTTAATCGATTGGAAAAAATAACTGATCATGTGTTGTTTGTTAAGGAAAAACTTTATATCTATAAAAATTTGATCTGGAAAATAAATGAATTCAAAATCTGGACAAAATATATCCCTTCGCTGGACGGGAATATATTTTTCAATCCCGAAGACTTTCAAATTAAGGTTTATATTTAATCTACCATGAGAGGTGTAAATCTATACAATAGATATATATTTTTAAAAAGTTAAAGTATATATTTTTAAGGGAATCTAATAAAAAAACTAACCTTTAAATTTTATCGTTCTTTAAAATGAATTTGAACCTAATGAAACTAAAATTAATCTTATGAAATAAGAAATAAAATTTTCTTTTTATAAAAAAGTGTGTTCCGGTTAAAATAATGGTTAAAGAAAAAGAGGAAAGCAAATTAATTTGCTTAAAAATGGGCATTAAACATATCTTAGGGACAATAAACATAATACTATTTTAACTAGAGTGAATTTCTCATAAAGTGTCTTATTTTTAGCAGAATAACAATATAATTTCACGTTCTTGCAAACAACATCGTGGTTTATTCAGATATTGGCATTCAAACATAATTTCTATCCAACAAGCCTTCTAGGTGATGATATCCGATTCTGTACATAATGAAAAGACCCCAATATAATATCTATCCAACAAGCCTTCTAGGTGATGATATCCGATTCTGTACATAATGAAAAGGCCCCAATATAATCTCTATCCAAAAAGCCTTCTAGGTGATGATACCCAATTCTGTACATAAAAGACCCCAATATAATCTCTATCCAACAAGCCTTCTAGGTGATGATATCTGATTCTGTACTTAATGAAAAGGCCCTAATATAATCTCTATCCAACAAGACTTCTAGGCTGCGGTATCTGATTCTGTACTTAATAAAAAGGTTTCAATGCGTAATTTTTATCCAACAAGCCTTCTGGGCAACAATATCTGATTCTGTACTTTATGAAAAAGCACTAATAAAAGTTATTACTCATGAATTGACTAGGACATCACAGGAATTCAGACCATTGAGATGTTAGAAAAATTGGATATCGCGTGACTTGGCAGAATCAAATCTTTTCACGTGGTTATCGATGTTATTTTATATATTTCACATTAATTTTTTTATTGTTAAAATTAAATTTATTTTCTTTCTTAATAATTTTAATATTAATATTTAGGTATAGAGGCAAATGCTTCTGAAGGCATACGAATTTCATAACCATTTATATTCAGCTTTACCTAGAAATAACCACGGCAACGCAAATCAAGTGGAAGAAATTGGGAGAATACTGCATTCTTATTTCGATTGATTCCAAAAAAGTCCCCTTAAAGCTTTATTCAAGAAGCGACGTTGATTTCTTTTCTTTCCCTCTACCCAAAGATTAAATTTGTCCAATATCTTGTACAATACGCCTTGTTTTAAATCCGGTATGATATTGGGAAAAATATTTTAAATCATATTGTAATCTATGTAAGTATAAATGGATCAATCTTAATGTCTTGATTGAAATAATGGAAAGTAGATATTTCAATATCTAATATATAAGAATGAATAACGTTTTTCCAAATTCAAGCCAATCCAGTTGAAGTGCATTTCTTCAAAAATTTACCCCAAATTCAAAACCCACAAAAAATTAGAAAAAAAATTGGAATATGAATAAGCAGAGAAGAGACAATGGAGGGGGGGGGGAGAAATTTGAATTTGGCACGTGATCGTCGACCTTTGTTTCATACCTTGGAGAAAAAAACTTGTTGCATGATGAGCATATGCATTCAGACAACCCAACGAGTGAATGGGAATCTTATTATTCAAATTATCAGATTCAGACACATACTTTGAAGGATTTATTGCATTTTTCTCTCTCAGAATAAAAATTCCTTTCAAAACACCCCAAAAAGTAAATAATTTATATCACCTGTGCATGACTAACGAAAGATTTTTTCTAAACTGCGTTCTTCCCGAGATTAGCGGATCTGCATATAAGCCGACCCCGTTACTTTAACTTTAAAAAAGTTCAAAAAGTTCCTTACACACGAAAATATACGGTACATGCAAAACTTAGACTAGAAAGTAAGTTGACAGTATAAATGCATACTGTAAAGGGAATAAATGTACAATTATTTTACATAAAAGATGCGTTAACAAAAGGGCATTCTTTGACATAATTTTACTCCAAGTTCCCTCGAACAGGAACAAAGAGCTTTTATACTGACGTCACTCTTTTGAAAACACTTAAGGCGGTTTAATACTTCACTCTCCTCGCATAAATTGTTCATCAAAGCATGGTGGCACAAGACTGTTCTTTAGAATCTTTTACAATTATCGAAGCTTAGTCATCATTTTCATACATTCTACTCGCAACATTTTATTTTGAAGTTATTTGGACTTGTATTTACCCTATAGTTTTCTCTCCTGTATCAAGTGAAGTTAAAATTTTCGACAAAATGTTTCCTATTTCTGGCTTAAACATTTTTTTTTGTCTAAAAGTAGAAGAATAAATGGACTTTAGCAAGTTTGAATATAAATGCGATGGTTTTTAATGATGTAAATATGATTTCTTCAACGAAGTGCATTTCTCGCTAATCATTTGATGATGGAGACTATAAATACACAGGGACGTCTTTAAAGGCATGGGCGAACTGGGCCCGAGCCCAGGGCCTCGGTCACAATAGGGGCCTTTTTTCGTTCTCGACTCAGGCCTTACTAAGATCATGATTGAAATAATTTCTACGGTCAAATGTTATTTCAACTGGCTACATGTGTTCACCGTCGTCCATGTATAGACTTTGGCCCACCACCAAACACCATCATTACTCATTCAATTGACAGGCGTCAGTCGATCGAACCAGTTTGCATGATTGTAAATCATGCACATTTATTTGTTTCGGGTTATTGTTTGTACGAGTACTTGACAACATTTGCTACGTACTATCTACTTTTAAGGGTCATAGGAGGGGCCTACATTTGTGTAGGGGGGCCCAGGGCTACAAGAAGTCTTAAGACGTCCCTGTAAATACAGGGTGATTTATAAAGTATACAGTTTCAATGCACTGTAAAATCAAGAACAATGCAAGATTTCTTATGTTACTCGTGGCGGAACTGTATGGGATTATTTTAAGTTTTGGTAGAAACAGTCACAAATGTTCCATGTGTAAAAACCCTTAGTTACACGACACACATTGAGCCGGTAATCCCCTTCCGCCCCAACGCTTGTTGATGTATCTGAATCAAATACATCGATTGGGATTTGGATACGCTGTTTCAGCTAGATCAACATGAAGAAAAGGGACGAATACCTTGTCCCTTATACACCCCCTGCCCAGGAAGAAATCCCAAGGTGTTAAGTCAAGACTTTTAGGTCACCAATGGCTAAGTGGCATGTTGTAGTCCGCAGCTCGTCTAATCCATCGGTGAAGGAAACGTTTATCCACCAACCTCCCACTTTGGCCGACCAGTTTATTGGTGCACCATCCAATTGGAGAATAAGGTTTCCAATGTTCTCCTGCAAGTGTCCCGTGACAGTTTGCTAAAGTGAAGAACACGAAAAGCCTTTTTCACTGTACATGCTGCTATTTTGACTGACTTGTCACATGTCGCGCGTGCTTTTGACGCGTGACTTCTGTCAGGGGTGAGACACTAACTGTAAGAATACATCTACCTTACGGTTCGCTAAGATGTTGTGTGCCTTTGATTGTTACTGTTTTACATCTGGAAAATGTATACTTCTTTAAGAACTACCCTGTATTATTTCAAGGAATATTAAGGCTTGAGCCCCGATTGAATGAGTGGTTTTGATGCTTTTGGCTGTTTTCACACGAGTCAACTTTGTGCCAGTAAACTTGTTTTCTTTTACCACTCCTCTAGTGTGAAGAGGGAGATAACTCCTTTTACACGCAGATGCATAGTTGACTGGAAGAGGAGTGCCATAGGGGAGAAAGAAGTGCCTGACACATCGGTACAATCGTTGAGTCCGCAGAAACAATACAAAATTTTCTCCATCTTCAATACACAAATAGCCTTGGGTGAAAAGAGTAGATTCCATCATTTCCTTTAAGTTGGTTCAACTAGTGGAGAGGAGAACGCGGTTTTTGAGAGACTAAGACAGTGACACAGCAAGGAGTGCCAATTAACCACAAGTAAAATCACCCAGATGATATATATATACACTGGTGTCCAAACGTTAAGCATAATTGATAATTATGTGAATAAAGAAGGAACTGTAAATCATAATGGCGGGAAACGTGATATGCGAATGTAAAATGGTTATAAAATAAGGAAGCAAATCAAAAGAATGATAATAATTAATTTTATTATCCTAAATAGCAGTTTGAAAGAAAACAGAGCATAACAAGGATTCACACTTTAAAGAAAAATGAAAGAAAACATTAAATAAAATACTGACGCTGCAGTTTAATAAGGCGTGTGGTCACCTCTGACAGCCAGGCACGCTGCACAGCGATTTACCATACTTGCTATGAGATGATGAATGAGTTGTGGGCTCAAACGGTTCCAAGCTTCTTGGAGAGCTCTCTTCAGTTCTGTAACGGAGCTTGGTGGGTGCGAAAGGGCTGCAATTTGTCTTCCGAGCATATCCATACATGCTCGATAGGATTTAAATCAGGGGAATTCGCAGGCCACGACATGCGCTGGATGTTTTCCGTTTCAAGGAAGTCATCTATCAGCACCACTCGTTGACATGGCGCATTATCATCCATGAATATGAAGTCAGGACCAACAGCACCTCGAAACTAGTGGACATAAGGCTCAAGAACTTCGTCTCTGTATCTTTGAGCAGTCACAGACCCCGTGTCAAAGAAATGGAGGTCTGTGCGGCCGTCCATCATGATGCCTGCCCATAACTTTATTCCCCTTGATGGAAAATGATGTCTTTCCGTTATGTTTCTTGGTTCAAAACGTGTTTCACGTTCTCTCCATATCGTTACTCGACGAGAATCACTACTCAGACTAAACCGGACTCATCACTGAACATCCAATTGGCCCACTCTCCCACACCCAATGTTGATGTTTCAAACTCCAGTTCAAACGAGAGCGTTTATGCGCAGACTTGAGGGGAATGCAAACTGCTGGTCTGTCTTCTGGCATACAGGCCAGCATGATTGAGTCTCCTGTAAACAGTTTGTCTCGAAATTCGTATTCCTGTGGCGACTGCGAGCGCTGAACTCAGTGCTCTGGCTCCCTCTGACGTCGCGCACTTATTACCAGATATAGGTCTTGGCGAGGGTTGTGACTCTTGGTCAACCTGATACTGGTTGTCGGGTAACATCTCCCGTTCTTTGAAACCACTGCCACAGTCTTGAGATCACTGACTGGTCCACATTCAGAATTCGACACCCTTCGTTTGTGATCGTGAGGATTCCAGCATTCCAACGATTCTTCCTTTCGTAAACATGTCCAATTGGCGTCTTTGTGCCATCATTCACCTTGTTTGATGATTAACAACATTCCTTCGCACAGCAGTTGCACTAAAACTTGTCCGAACTGCCTATGCTGCGTGAATCGTTTTCTCCGCGTTCCGACATGCACCAGTGTTTCGCGCAGGACGTAGTCGACTGAAAAGTTTTGCATAAACCCAATGTTTCTTCTTCACCCAATTAATATCCGCAAGAAATTTGGAATAAATTTACGAATATTTACTCCATGTTTTTCGCATTTTACGATTTATGCTTAACTTTTGGACACCAGTGAACTCAAAATTAGCACCCGATTGTTTGTTATTTTTGTAAGGTGCGGCTCACGTGGATTTTTTGAAAGGGCCTTTCAGATGGAAATAATTATCTCCGTATGATTTGAATCATTTACTTAAAATTAAGGAAGATTTTATTTCACAGATATTCTAGATAAAGTAGCAGTTCTTAGATAATTTGGCAGATAATTTTAAAATAGAATGAACAAATTTTAAACCTCTGCTGGATCAGGGGATTCACGAGAGCTTACTAGAAGAAATTGGGTTTTTATTGGATTTGTCTGCAAATGATAGTTTTTAAGACCATATCCCTCAGCTAGATAAAAGGTTTCAGTAAGGATGTTGTCAATATTTTATGGGTTACAGACAAAAATGTGTTAATTATTAGTGGATATATTTATTGAAACATTAATTGTAAACTTTTTTACTTTGTCGATGACAAGTCGATAAAGAAGAAAGTGTGTTGCCCTATTCCCTCTTGTTATATCCGAGCAGAATTGGTTTTAATGGTAATGGTGCAAAGGAAACTAAATTATGATGTTAACGGATCCATTAACTTACTTAATTGACATTGCTAATTATTTTGTAAAACAGAATTTTTTCATCATAGAATTCATTTTATATACCTCCTTTTGTCTTATTTCGTATAAAAAAATTGTAAAGTTACAGATTGTGAAAATCTGCTCATAAATTCTTGATTATGGGGAAGAAAGAATTAAAATTTATCTAAATCGTGAACTAAACATGCATCCGGGCATTTTTCTTTTGGCAGTAGGTTGCAGTTAATGATCTAATATAGAATTTGTTATAAATAAAAACGAAATAAAAAAATTTACAACAAATATCTTAATAAATTTAAAATTATTTTTCTTTTTAAAAATTGCGACATTTAAATTTTGCAGTCGGCCTTAATTTTTGAATTTTTAATATTCCGAGATATTTTTGACAGCATTAAATTAGCTCACATATTGTTTTCTGTATGCATATAATAATTAACATATTATATATAACTTTCGAGATGGTTTAAAAACCTCTTGTAAAATGTCAAGGAAGTAATTTTCTTTCGTTATAATAATTTCATAAACTGAAAAGCACCATCATATGCATATTGTGCATCAAGCCTTAGAACATCTGGTATATTTACATAGCAATATTTTCCAGAATATCATTCTAGTAACTGGAAATTAGGTTTGTAATGGTGATAAGGAGTTTCGATGGATTTTTACGATAGAATAATTATAAAATAAAAAGGAACATAAACTGAAATAAATAAAGCTGAATTCCCTTTTTTTGATTGTTTAAAATAAATTTAATTTAGGAGCCATAGGTAGATGGGAAATATATTATGAATTTCACTCAAAGTACACACGAAGAACATTTAGCTAACATGTTCTTTCCCGTTTCAGAGGAAAATAAACTCCCATATAAAGTACAGCGCCAGAAAGTATGAAGATAAGCTTTGACGACATTTCGGAACTTTACGAGCTTTACTTAAGGAACTAAAGCCTTTCCGCTGAATGAATAAAAATTTTCTGTTGTAATTTGTAAATAATTCGTGAAGTGCTCTTAAATTAGATGCATTTATTGTCTTTGTTATATACAATATAATAAATTTTAAGGAATAATGTTTAGGGAAAAATTATACCAAAAAGAAAACGATGAGATACGAAACAGAAAAAAATGCATGCATGAGAAAAATACATACTTTGATAATAAAGTTAAAAGTAAAAGGAAAATTATTTCTTTTGACAAATTATAAGAAAATTCGAATTAACTAAGACTTAAATTCTTAAAAAAATCATAAACTATGATGAGGAATGGCAGATTTTCGAAAATTATAATCTTTTGAGAAATTAAATCAGTAAATTTCAAACAAATTTAATCAATTTTTTCCGGGGTAAAAAGAAGGGGGGGGGGATACAAAAGAGCAAAAAAAAAAAGAAAAAAAAAGATCACACACAAAATACAGTATTTGTTAAGTATATTAGATTCTTTTGAAATTTAATTTGATTAAAAATGATATATTGGGTAGAATATACATGCTGGTGTTTAAAATTCAGTAAATTTGCAAAGTTAGTTTATTTCAAAAAAGGCACAAAAGAAGAACTTTCAGGCAGATTCAAATTTTTAATGTCAATGATGTGTGTGTAGGGGGGGGGAGGCTTCTCTAGCGCATACGCCAAATACCGTGTCTTCATTCTTTTCCACAAATCTGTAACTTTCACGTGGTATTTTTTTTGCAACAAAATTCAAAAGTAAATAGTTAAGTTAACTGTCACCAATGCTTGATAAATAAAATAAGGAAGCGAACCACCGGGAGACAACAGGTAGTCAGTGAGTGAATATTAACGTCCCATTGTTCAGCTACACGATGGCTTTTGAAGACGGTCCGCGTAATTTTGAACCATGGTAAAGTGACGCGGACGACACCTGAGCTGGCACTCCCTTCTTCTAACTACCACACCACACCCACAGGAGGACGTTTGAGCTCTTGACAGAATTTACGTTCATCGCTCCCCTACACGGCGGGTCTTCAGTAGTACTGGGATCGAACTAATGAGATGCTAGCCACGATCTGATGCCTAGACCACTTGGCTACCGCGGCCACGAGACAACAGGCAGAGTAGTGTCAAGCACAAATAATTTTAATACCACACCCAACATTGTGAGCAATTTATGGAGGCAGTTTATTGAGACCGAATTTGTAGAGAAAAGATCGTCCACGAATCGCGACAACCTATGAAAGATGAATATTTGTCCATTACAGCATGGTTAACAGGACTGCAAATCCTTCCCAATTACCTCGCAAACTTCATGGTATAGGAAACCAAGTATATGTAGGGGACATCCTAAAACTCTTTGAGGTCCTGTGCCCTGAGAAATCTTAAGATTTTTTGAGGCCCTGGACCCCTATGCAAAAGTAAGTTCTGTCTGAGATCTTAAAAAGTAGACTGTAACATGCATTGCCAAATACTTGTTCAAATGGCAATTTAAAACAAATAAATGTGCACCACTCACAGTCTCAAAACTTAGGCACAGACCGACTCGACCGATAGCTGCATTTCGACTGAATGAGTTGAATGGTTGTTTATAGTATTAGGCCTAGGCATGGACAACGTGGTCATCACATAATAATAGTCTTACCACTTTTGCCACAGTTGACATGCAGTTTAAAATTCCCTGCTTTTCAGAGAATATGTACGAGAATAATATTTGACCATTACAATTATCTGGATCATGATCTTATTAAGACAGAGTCGAGAACGAAATGAGGCTCCCAACAAGGGCGAGACCCTGGGCTTGGATCCAGTTGGACCATGTCTTAAGACTATGATTCAAAGTGACACACGATTTCAATGTGCGCTCTATCAATCGTGTACACTACATCAATCTACAAGGTGCGACACAAGAAAAAAAAACGATACTAAATGTGTAGCTTGAAAAAAGAGTGGAATTGGCTACAACTGTTTGGGTGACGTCATTCTACACCCCTCCTCTATTCATGTGGCCAGTTTCGTCTTATTCGAACATGCCATTTGGGACTATTGCGTCATTGAGGGAACACGTGTAATTACATTCTGCTGGATAAATGTCGAATCAACATCAAGTTTCTTGTGAAGTTTAAGGAATCAGCAACGAAAACATCTAGCAAAAATCAAGGTTTATGGAGATGAATGTCTCGTGCGTATGTGTTTGAATAGCATAAGCGGTTTCCAGGGAGAAGGGTTAGTGTGGAAGGTGATGAACTTGCTGGGTGCCGAAGGTCAGCGATTACAAACCAAAACATTGCAAAAATTTGAGATATGAGGGGAATTCCCCTCATCTCAGTAGTCAGACTGTTAATAAACACCACTACATTGAAGTACTAAAAAGACATTGCGAAAATTAGGTAAAAATAGGAGTGATTAGGAGTAAAAATAGGAGTAAAAATTAGGAGTGATGGATAGCTGTTGCACCAAGACAATCCATCCGCTTACATGGCCCAATCTGGCAAGCAGCTTCTGACCAGCACAAGCATTACTGGGGTGAGACATCCTTCTTTATTCACCTGATTTGGCTTCATGGGGCTTTTTTTATTTCCTACAGTTACGTCTTGCTGAAACAGAACCTATTTTACCTTAGTTGAAGAGGTTCAGGCAAAAACTGAAAATTTCCTAAAGGGACCTCCAAAAACCTTGTTTCAGAACTGCTACCAGCAATAACAACACTGAATACAGAAGTGTTTGAAAGCTGAAGGGGAGCTACTTTGAAGGTGATACTGTCAGGGAGAACTTTAAGTACAATGATTTATTGGACCAGTCTCGTATTTTTTGTGTCACACCTCGTATATGAGTAACGTGACCTCAGCTTCTGCTAGAGCGGGTCTCGTTTTTGTTTTTGATCCTACTCTTTCTGTCGTCGTATATATCTTTCCTACCATTTATAAATTGTAAATCTTCAAGGTTGACTTTGCTTACAGATAATCCAAAATTTACGCTGCACTTGTATTGTAAATTTAAATTCGATAAACCAAGATACAGTTTGAGCTTGCTCTTGTAGTGAAGCAATTTTGAAAGGAGAGTATTGCAACACGTAGATGTTGTACCATCTAGTTTGCATTTCATTAGACAGAAACTTTAACTTTTTCTTTAAGTAAATTAAAAAACCGTAAGTGAAATTTTTTTGTTCATTTTTAATTCATTTTTGTAAGTGTAATCATACTTTTCGGACACCCTACAGAACTCATGTATAATTAATTGTAATAAATAAGGATATGACAATGAATTTTAAAAATTTACCATAGTTTGTAAGAATCTATATAACTTTCCTAATCCATAGAAGTGAAGAACATACTACTTATGAATAGTACTTAGTTCGCTAGTTTGTTTATAATGGTATTTATGCTAACGAGATAAAAATGTAAGGTAAATTTTAGAAGTAGTAAAGCTGAGAGTACAACAAAACATACAACAGTTCAACAAAACATTCCTTAACTTTAGGGAGAATTGAATTAAGACAATTATAATTCTTTAAATTTCCTGTCTCGCGGCTTCTTAACAATATTTTACTGAAGAATCTATTCAAGAGCAAAAATACATTAAGGAAAAAGAAAGACAATTTTCAAAGTTTGGATTATTTGATGAACAAATCTCTTTAGATCTATGGTTATTAATATTTTTGAACACATTATTTTATCAGTGACCTGTTTCAGTTTAAAAATTTTCTTTTTTTATGAAGCTAATATATCTTAGTTTCAACTTTACAGTTTTATTTTTTTCATTTGTTGAACGACTTAAATGTTACTTTGTACTATTTTCAATACTTAGTAACGTACTTAGTCAAGTCATTAAAAGATAAGTATAAGGTTTCTGGACTTAATAAAATAAAGACATGCCTTAATATAAGTTATTCGTGTTCTTTAAAAATGCAGAAACAAAATATCCCATTAGTTTATAAAAAAAAACAATAAAAAGTAAAATGACTCAACCTTATAAGTAATATATATATATACATATATATATATAAAAGCTATATATATATATATATATATATTAATACTTCATATTTTTTATAACCAAAAAATTTTCCCGAGTTTCAGAAATTAACTTAGTTAAGTGATAGGTTTTCTTAAATGCTTTCTTTATCAATAGATTATATTTGATTTCCATAATTATTTTCACAGGTCATCAATATGTTTCCTTAGATATATTTTTTATAAAAATATCAAGGGTTTTAATAGTTTGTAGACGTTTTATTTTTGCAATTTTTAAATGAATAACACGTATTAAGAATATAATCAATTTTCCCCTAATTTGAGGTAAAATATCTAGGGAAAATTCAATGATATGATGCGTAAGGTGTTCTCAATCCTATTTTTATTACTTCATATAATAGGATTTTTATTCTGTTCAGTCGATTCCGATTCTCGTGAGGCCACCGGTCATTTTTCAAGATTGGTTTCACGCTAACACATACAAATCGATTTAGAACTGTAAAGTTATAATTATGACATATTCTAGATCTATAGAAGTACTATTTTTAGATGCACAGTTGGAAGGAAAAAAGTTAAAGGATGTCGAGTTAATACTAGAAGTAAGTACAGTACTTACAGTATTTTATTTACAGAATATTTAAAGATTAATTTAATTCAAAATACTCCGAATCTGGATTTAAATTTAAGCATTGGGTAATTTAAGTTTCAAACTTCGTTCTTATTTCACCTTTCCTTTCTTTATTTAGCTGTCTTCAATTTCCTTGAAGCAAGGTGACTTTATTTCTTATGTTTTTCAAGCTAACAGTTTCGTAAATAGGATCGTTTGAATTAAAAATAACTAATCGGTTTTTTCTTGCTAGAATCTGATTAACCAGTTTCTTGACTATTGACGAAAGAGCATCAGCTATACTAATAAATCCCCAGGCGAATAGAATGGAAAACATTAAGCTTTTTAAAAAAATATAAATCTACCAAACGTTGAAGTATTATCTTCACAGAAATTCTCCTTACTTTACACACTGGTATTCAAAATTAAGATAATTTTCAGATTCGGTCAATAAAATCTCTAGAACTGCTGAACAGATTTTAATAAAATTTGGTACCTAAATAAGGTTGATGTAATGCAAAAAAAATGATAACCATTCATCAATAATAATACATACGCATAATAAAAAATGGGTTAATAAAGGGTATGTTCCCTTCTTACGAATATGCAGGTCTCGCAATGCTTCTCTCGAATATGCAGAGAATTTATACTGGGAATATAAAAGAGTTTATGAATTCATGTAGCAATATTCAACACTTGTTCAGCAACGCTGTCTTCAGGCTTTGGGTGGTTGCGAAATGTAAGCTGAGATCCTACTCTTCAAACCACACCAATAGGAAGACTTTGAACCTCGATAGATTCAATGTGCCTTGATTCGATTCGAATCGAATCCATGACTCCACAGAAGTTACGCAAGCCATGAGTTCACGACTGTCAACGCGTAGTACATATAAAAATTAAGGGGACAGAAACAACTGTGAAATCATTTGTGTTTCGAGTAGCTATAATTTCCCTTTTGTACCTTGCAGTTAACGTCAAGACGCAGTTAACTTGGCTGCGTATGGGGGCGTTCCATAATCAGATGCTCTGGATATTTTCCCGGTTACCTATGGAATTGGTTTCATGATTTGGAAGCCACATTTTGGGACATATTGAGCCATCTCTGTAACACCCTTTGAGATTGGCTTGCTACTAATCTACCAACTGCTCTCCATCGTAATCTATCATTCCAATGTTTTCTTTATGGCAATGCTTGCATAAGTTTCAAAAACCATCGTAAGCCTTCAGAAACACAAGCAAAACTTAACCCACACGATGAAGTACCTGAATTATCAGTATTTTTAATTTATACAAAATAAAAGACAGTGAGATCCGAAGTTAACTGAGAATCTTTTTTTTGTTTGCTATACTTCCCAATTTTCGTTTAAAATGGTTCAGTAGTTTTTGAAAAATCTGCATAAGTATGTTAATTTTTTAACATTTGTTAACTAGTGTATTTGAAATGTTTAGTAATAAATGCATGTATTTATTTTTTTTATTTGTTTTTATTTATAACTTTCTAATAAAGATAGTAAAAAATATTTAAGATATTTTAGCTAACTTCTTAACCCCATCCTGATTTTTTGGTAAAACTGTACAACATTAAAATGGTGCAATACCTTAAAAAGTAAGAAATGCTTAAGAATGATAAAATAATCCATTTTATATATCGATTTTTTAAAATCTTTTAACCAGAGTACATACAGAAAGAGTTACAAAAATTTATAACAACGTTAAATGTAGAAAAGTACATAAAAAGGGCTAAATGATACCAACTCTGATGACGTATATGCAGTTCGTTTTGCCCAACAAAAATATGAAAACATTGCCTTTTTTTATACTATGTAAAAATAGCATAAAATTTAACGATGCAAAGTAAAAGAAATTTTACGACTTTATTGGTTCTTTGAATTTACGATCTTTCAAGACATAACGAATAAAAACTATTACCGTTAATATGAAAAACTTTTATTGCAGTTTTTAAGGGAATATTATGCGATCAACAAATTCTTTTTGTCAATTTGTGTATTTCAGAATTGACGTAAATATCAGAAGAACTTTATGATAACAAATTTAAGTATCGAATCTAATTCAGAACTATATATACCAATAAACGTTCCATAATAAAGTTCAACTAAATTTAATTTTTGGACGCAAGAGGATTATATTACAAATATGAAAAATATAAATGTGATTTATAGAGATGAAACACCACATACGATGTTAACAAAAATAAATTGGCATTTGATACATTGAGCATGATATAATAAATGATTTATTTTATTGTATAAGAACTCATTTTATATTGTTCCAGGTAAGGTTTAAAATTTTTAAAGTACTTTAGAAAAAATTGTTAATTTGTCGTAACTGAATTATTATCACCGAATTAAAAACTAATGTTATTTTAAGGGACCCAATTCATTTCTTCCCTTCAAAAAATCAATTTTTTGATTTTTATCTTTAAAAAAAAGTAAATTTAATGCTGATTCCAAAAATGTATAACATGTATAGGTTTAAAGCTTAATACCCGAGTAATTGCAGTTTTAAAATGTAAACAACAGCTATGGCGGTTACAACAAATGTCTTTGTATCAAAAGAAAAATATATCTACAAACATTCCCTCACAGAACCAGTTCTTGTCAAGATTAAAAACATATTTACAAACATATACATAACTTATCAAACATGTATTTAGAGACTTAACTGCAAAAGAACTTTTACTTAAATGTTTGCATGATCGTACCCAGAGAATTCAAATGAAAGCTTCAATAACTGTGTATGCAATCAAGTTCCAAAAAACACAATTGTGAGCACACAAAAAAATATTGCAAATTGGCGTAATGGACGCAGTGATATGCTTTAATGAAGATGCATATGCACAGGAACAAAATTATTAAGAGCACTAAAAATAAACCTTGGGATAAACCCTTGCGAAGGCCTTCGAAAAATTGACAAAGTTAGAATTTGTGAAGCCGAGATGACAATTTAAAAAGCCAGCAAAGAGGCCAAGACTTATCGAAAGACAAAATAAAAGGAAGAAAAATGCTTTAAAGTGTTCATGCAAGATGTATACAAATCTGGAATAGTTTGAATATCAAATTTTAGTAAGCTGCACCATTTTATTTAGTTTTTTTCATATTAATCAAAATGTTTTTCTAGTTTTAGGTACATCCATAGAAAAATCTATTATATTTTAGTGAAATTAGGTATGAC